>JAJEJO010051852.1:0-99501 GCA_020662805.1 Glaucomys volans
GACCAAGGAACACAGAGAAGCTAGATGTGAGTCAAGGACTTACCTGAGCAGTGGGTCCTCCAGCCTCAGCTTCCCAAAATGGCACCATGTAGATCTGAGACCAACTTCCTGGCCAGCTCTCCCTAAATTCCCATACCAACATAAGTTAAAGCAGTTGTTTTCAGACACTAATTGTGATGTACAGTTTGGCACATAGCAATAGATGGCCAGTACATTAGTAGAGACCTTATTAAATACTGCACATGTTAATAAAAGCAATAGCCTTGATTTCACAGAATCAACTGCAGGTTTCATACAAGATAGTTGGATCTGGACTATTTATAAAATGTTTCAACATTTTCTCAAGGCAATCATACATATTTGCTTGACATCCTGAAGCATGACTTATAGAGTATTATTTCTAGGAATCAAAAAATAGGAGTAGAAATCTTGCTCTCATTCAAATATGAATAAATTAATAATATCACAGATATCTGTCTTGTAAATCAATTTTATTTCTTCTCTCTTCTATAGGTTAGGGTTATTCCAAAGTGATTATCTTATTTTAGATGTTATTTGACCATCCCTCAAGCTTCAAATAATATTTATAACATTCCTTATGTTTTCTAAATTATGTTAAAATATGCATCATTTAAGATTTACAATGTTGTTGGGGTTTCAATACCTTGTATCATTTTATGCAACAGAAATGATATATCATTTATTCCAGGGATAGCATTAGGCTAGATTGAGTGGGTAGAGACACAACTGCAATAAAGACAATGTCTTCAGAAAACCCATCCTCTACGATTTCCACTTAGCAATGAGAAATCACAAAGTTTGAACAGAGTAAAAATCCAGAATCTGTTTTTCACATTTCAAATTTTGTGTTCCTTTGACTTCAGCACAAAACTTTTGAATAGCCATTCAGATTTGTTTTGATTTCCTGTTGCCAAGATGTTTCTTGCATTATGTCAAATGAAGCAATCCTCAAGGTCACCTTCTCAGTGACCAGGACCAGATAGTCCTTTCCCTGATAAAGATGAGGTGGCTGGAGTTAAGTGTTTCTCCAAAGATTTAATTAAGTATTTTGAATTACTACTCAAAATTAAGCCTTTGATTCCAAAATTTAGTTCCATTTCTCTATGACACAGATGACTACCTCAAAAACTAAAGAGTGATATTCAGAATCAAAATTTTGACTCTGGAGTGAGACCTTTCCACACCAGGTTCAGAGTTTGGAAACAGGGTGCTGAGGTTCAGGTAACTTCTTAGCAGTTTTTGTGCTTGGCAAGTTGCTTTTTTATGCCTTTGTTTTCACGTTTGTCAAACACTTGCCTTGTGGAATGATTAGAAGAGTTTACTAAAATAACTCATGTAAACTCTGAAAAGATTCTGGTGCAAAGAGAAGAAAATCTAACCAATAACAGCTATTATTATGTAAAGATTACCTGACCCACATGAACAGACATGATGAGGATACATTCACATCACCAGGGTATGTGGGTCTGTGAACATGAGCCATTAACAGTTCAGGAAGAAACCTGGTGCACTGAGAACATCCGACCAGTCTTGGGTTCCATCTGCAAGCTTGTGGGTCTTCAGCTATAGAGTGAACTTCACAAGGTTGTAGCAGATTTGGTTTCTCCTGAGGCTTCTCTCCTTGGCTTGCTCATGATCTTTTCTCTTTGTTCTCACAAGCCCCTTTTTCTGTGAATATGCACTGCTGACAGCTCTTTCACATCTTTTAAATAGACTAGTCCTGTTGAACCTTAATTAATATTAGGGGTTACTACTTCAATCTATGAATTTGGGGGTACACAAATCAGTCCATAACTGTTTGCAGAGAGTCCACACAGGGTCTGGTTTACCTGGGACTTTAGCTATGACTCAATTATCCAGGGGTTTATCTGGCATCCTTTGGTAGGATTGAGACTTTAATGCTATGGTGTATCTCTGGAGAAGGAATTGGAAGGGGATGATCAGATAGAACCAGGAGCATCCTAGCATGTATGGTCACCACTCAGCCCAGGTGGACTCTGTCTTCCTGCTCTTGCCTTTCAACATCCTTTGCCTTAAGTGGGAGAATTGGTCAAGTGGCCATAGGATATGATCATTCTTTGTTTGTGTCCATTGCTCTCTGGGTTGGCAGGTGGATTGCTACCTTCTTAGGATCTCTGTCACATAACAGGGGTACCATATGGGAAAGTGAATTTGACATACTTGAAATGCATGTCTGCAAGATTTAACCCTGAAGAGAGGCTAATGGTGTGAACTATCTGAAGGCTATTTTTAGATAGGCATGAATAAAGCAATCACTTTTAAATGGCAATGCTGTGAAATCCCCTATCTTGAATTATATTTCTTTTTCAGTTGAAAAATATATTAATGTACCATCACCTCCCAGAGCTTATTGAAATCCCTGTGCCTTCTGGATACATCAAAATCCCACAAGCAGGTTAAATGAAGGCCTCGCAATTACCATTCAGTGTGCCTTCTGTCCTTGTAGCAGCTCATATCACAAATTTTGAGACTCTGTGCTCTGGCTTCCTGATCTGCACCCGTGTGTGCTATGTGGGGTGCATGCTAAACATCCCCGACAGCTCGTAACCCAAGAATCTAGAAGTCATCGTGAAAAACACTCACCTCTGTTATTTTATGTTTCTAAAACAACTTGACCCCTAGAAGGAATGTCATATTGTACCCAGATTGCTTTCCTCCATGTACAATGTTTGGTCAAAATCCAAGGAAAGTCTGTGTTGGTTCTGGAATTTAAACAAGGCATGAATGTAAGAAACTCTTCTCCTTGTGAGGGTTTGAGCACTTTTGTCCCCTCTAATATCTGGTCATGAATGAGTGTGGTACAGTATCTTTTGCTTTGGTTCTAATTTGTATTCCCTTTATGATGGTACCTACTCTACTCCAGTACAGACATTCTAAGCCCTGCTCCTATATCTCACTTTAGCATATCTGTTTCATATATATCTAAGCCCATGTTTTGAAAAAGAAAAGTACTTTAAAATGTCTTCTGGTAAATGAAGGAGGCAGAGGAATAAAAGAATCATAAGAACTAGTGAACAATTTACATTCAGCAACGTGACACAATTTTTATTCCCACCACACTTCAAATTAGAGTAGCTGCCTCAAACACCCCAGTGCATTGAATTCCAAAACTTTCAACTTCCCATTTTGAGAAAGGGGTGGGGCAGAAGAGAAAGTTTTTATCAAAACAGTAAAACCATCAACATTAAAACAGTAAAACTATCAACATCAATAACAAACCTGCAATTAATTCAACTTTTTTAGGCTTCAACTCATTTTTATTGAGCACCTTCTATTTTGTCAGGATTGCCTCGAACAAGGCATAGATTACAAGAAACACAAAGTAGACTGCAGAGAAAAGAATAGAACAAACCATTCTGATGTGATAAATGCTGAAAGGCAGAGAGGTGGAAGCAGCTATGAGAACACAGAACAGTAATTTAACCCAGTGTAGGGGTGGGGAAGTCCTGCTCCATTCTTCTTAGGAAGTTCCTTATTTCAGTATGAACCGCTTGCTATTGCACACATATACTAGGGGAGGTGGGCTTCCTATGTATCTTAAATCAGTTTATATTAGAAAAATGACATAGGAAAGTACATTTTCTTTTTACCCAAGAGATACTCTGCCTGCTAGTAAACTTTCCCATCATGAAATTATAGAAAATGACTAATATTAATAAAGTATAACAGATGGTATATAACTATACCAATTTTTGTTTATCAAATACTTGTTGATCCAGAAAAATAAGTAAGGAAAATAAATGATTTTTGCTCACATAACTGGAGGCAGAGAGCAGAAATGCTTAGACCTGCTTATACTATTTGAGGAGGAAAGTGGGGGATGTGGTAAAAGCATGAATGGAAAGTCATACATCATGCTTAAGTAGTCAAGAGCTATAAATTAGGCTAACAAAATGTTAAAGTGTATTCCATCTGTCTATCTTGATGTAGTATATTGGAGGACAGATTCAGTGTTAAATCCCCAGAATATATGGAGCATATTCCCTAGAATATATGGTGTTGCTAGAACACTGTACTGAGAGAACATTGGCCTCTTCACTTAGACAGCCACCATCTCTTCCCACTGAAGCTCTCTTCTGACCCCTGGAGAGGTCTCAGGTTTCTCTGCACAGACACCTCAGTCTGCATGCCCAACTCCCATTCAAATGGCTGCCATTTGTCAATGTTTTTGGTTAGGCAAAAATATACCATATTCGTAGATGACACAGTATACTCCAAGAGGAAAGTCCTGAAGAAGAGGTTTGCATCTGATTTGAGGGCCAAGTTGGGACTGTTTGAGCAGAGATTTGTGGAGCCCAAGCAACATGGAACATGGTCGCAAATGGGGATGAACTCCATGGATTGCTTGCCTATAGCCAGGTGTGGGCACAACAGAAGGAGCAGGGCAGGGCCCTTTGAAGGAATTGGTACCCAGGCAGGGACCCCTATTACCTGGGGGTAAGGGTAGCACCCTTCGCCACAATCCCTGGACCACCTTACTCAGTCTTTAATGTGTGATAGGTCACTGAGCAGATCAGTTTCTTTCATTGCTCTGGAGAATTTCACTTTGGATCTGTCTATTCAAGTAAGGAGCCTGGTGTGCTGTAAGTGCTTCCTGGTACCTACTGCCTGGTGTCCTAGAGGGAGGAAAAGAGAATATACATGATATCATAAGTTCAGCGAGGCCATTTTTCCCTATAAAGTAGGAAAATATCTGCCTACATATTGGCAGAAAATGAGGAAGACTTAGATATATCCTTGCCTAGAAATATGTGAAAGGCAATATTTTTTCCCCCTGAGGTCAGATACAGACTCACGTTTTGGAGTAAGAATTATTGTTTACCAAAACTGCAGGCAAATGTTCTAAAACTTTCTACTCAGGATCTAATCGCTAGGATTTAAATTTTAATTTTAAAGAAATTTATAAATTTAATAGTTATTGGGTCTTTCCCCCAAAGCATCACAGTATTTGGATGTGGTAACTATTTAGGGATATTTTGTGTCAAATAGGAAGAGAGCTTTTCATCAGGTAAATGAATTCAAGGAAAAACAGGAAGTTCTAAAATATCCAAGAAATTATTAGTAATGTGCTGGGCTTGGACTAAACCAGCACATTCTCACTGAAGAGAATCCTTGGCTGGATTGAGTGACAATGAAGTCATTTCCAGATACTCGACAGAGTGGAATTCTTAGTAAAACCATTTCAAAGAGAAACACTTGTCTTTCATGTTGTTCACCATCTTTCTTTCTCTACCCGGAGAGATAGTGTACCGTTATGGTTAACAAGAGTGTAAAATGACATACTAAATTTCACTATAAGTGGGTGTATTTTAATCTACTTTATGGAAAAGAACACATTTCTAATATTTAAGTTAGTGACTCCAATGTTTGCAAGAATTGGTTAATTTCTGATACCTGAACCTTCCTCTTCAAGGCAACAGTCTTAAACAACTCACCTGTAAGAGGAAAGTTCTTGGAATCCTCCCCTTTCAGAGGCCCTGAACAAGTCAATGGTCCTGAGAGTTATTCCAAACCTGTAAGAACAGCTTTTTTATATAATGGTGCAAATGTTCTCATGAAGGCCTCAGTTAGATAACTTCAGTGCCTCAGAATAACCAGGTTGAACACAGATTGTAGGCCCTGCCCACAGCATTTCACGTATCATAGATGCACAATATGAGGTTTGTCCTCCTCCCAAATTCATGGGTTGAAGTTTTAACCTTTGAGGTGATGGCATGAGGAGGTTGGCCTTTGGGAGGTGATGAGGGTACAACCTTGGAGAAGGAGGTTAGTACTCATAAAAGACACCCAAGGAGTTTCCCTTCTCCTCTTCCCCCATATGAGGACACAAAGAGAAGAAACCATCTGCAAACCAGTCACTGAATCAGCTGGCTCTTTGGTCTTGCATTTCCCAGTCTCTGGAACAATGAGAAACACATTCCTGTTGTATATAAGCCATCCAGTCCATGGTATTTTTGTTTCAGAGCCTGAGTCTAGGGAATGCCAATGTTTCAGGGTGGACTTATGCTGTTGGTGGGGGGCCACACTGTGAGCTCCAGTGCCCCAGGCTCTCCTGCAGATCAAGTTTGTATTGTAACTTTGACACTAGGCATGAATTCCCCCTTCATTTCCCTTTGAGTTTTGGAGGTTCCTCAGAAAAATCTATTTGCCAGCTCAGGGTCCAGAAGAGTAAGTGCTACCAAAGGGAGAATGTCCTTTCCTGCTTCAATAACCTTAACTTGGTCTCTGAAATGGAAGCCTGTCCCTTTATGGGTAACCTCCTGTGCATGGACACCAAAAGTTTTTCATGCAAATGTTGCTAGGCTGTATTCTTAGAATAGTTAGTGGCCTAAAAACTGTAAAGAATGCCACTTTCCCCCATGGTACTTACTTTATGAGGTGGGGAATTGTAGGAGAATCAAGAATTTCAACAGCACAAAAGAGCTACTAATTACTTTTGATTGCTCTGGGAATGTGGGAAGTCACCCACCATGACATCCCTCTCAGGAGGGAAGGAAGGGGATTTGGGGGCAATGTATGATATAACAGATCTTTCAGACTCACTTGGGTATGCTAATGCGCCGAGTCATAAAGAAGTGATTGAAAAGTGGGACAGATTTCCACCTCTCTAACTGGGATGTCATTCTAGTGCCTAACACTGGGTGAAGGAGGGTGTGTACGGGTGGACATAATCTGCCTCTGGTGTAAGCTCCTTGGAGCCTACTGGGGGAAAATTTAGGCCAGGTCTACCTTGGGAGAAATCAAGTTTCCAATAAAATAATCATTATTCTAGGAATGTGAGTTAAATGCATTCTCCCTTGGAGGTATCATTGAGGTGGAGGTGGAAAGCATAATCATATTCAGTGCAATTCCAGGTATAGTATAGAGACACCTTCCTGGTGCCAGTATGATGCAGAGCTAATACCTACTACATTCTATGTAGGTAGATCAATGGTTGAGATCAGAACTTTATTTGTGTTTGAATGAGTTATGTTCAGGCAAGCTAGACACACCTGTATTAAAACGTTCAGACCCAGAGAATGTCACTTAATCAAGAAAATAAGTTTGTGTGCAATAATCAAGTGCACAACCATCAGCAAACTAAAGGTCTCATGTTGGGGTGATGAAGGGAGCAAGCATAGCTTAAAATTAATCAGGTCTTTAAACCTGCCCATCTAGACTCTTTCTTTGTAGCAATGGATGGATGAATGGATGGATGGATGGATGGATGGATGGATGGATGGATGGATGGTCAGTGGATGGCTGTCTACATGTAGCAGATGCTCTAGACTTTTATTTACTAATTGTAGCACCTAAGACTCATCCCTCCCAAGTAAGACATTGTACATGCTGGATTCGTTTGAGGCCAATGAAATCCTATCGAACTGCCTTGTTTTTAAGGTAAAAATGTGTTCGCATTACAAAACCACTGTAGCAAAGCATTTCTATTAAAATAGCCCTGCTGCTTATATTTAATGCTTTCTAGACTGCCATGTGGCTCAGAGGGGCTGTGCGAAGCACATGAAGGCTTTAGAGTAATCATTAAAGATCAAGGGCTTTCCAATTATCAAGTCACACTTAGTAGACAGTAGGCTGAGATAAATGAAGCATAACTTGGCAGTTTCATATTCTGAATCAAAGATTTTCAGGAGAACAAGAAAAAGATGCCTGCCCATTATGAAAGACACAGACATTCATCAATGCAGTTGAGGAAGATGCTCATCAGAACTCTCTAGAAATTTATGGGTTTCCAACCTATAACAGTTAATAGAAAATGTTTATATGAGATGTTTCCCTGTGACAGCCTGGGGTGCATTTGAAGACCATGGCCCACATTCTGAATCAAACTTACTATTTCAAAATAAGGTACATCATGACCTCATTAATGAGAATCCAATAAAATCTCAATTAGCTAGGATTATGTTTCTTATGTGCTTAATTTTAGTAAAATGGAAATTCACACACACACACACACACACACACACGCACAGACACACACAAAATAAGCTTTAAGAAAGGATTTTTTTCAAAGGAATGTTTCCAAATATTTCCTGAGGTCAAATAGACACAAACCAATCTTCTTTATTCTTTATATTTACAATACTACAATACTGTTCCATGATCCTGGAAACTCCAAATGATCCCCTGAAGGCAGTGCAATATGTTCACTCATCATAGAAAGATTCAATTATATTTTCTGGATGATGTCTGCTGAGGCAGAACAGGGACTGGATGTATTTCAGGAAAACTTCCAGCAGCAAAAGAGGAGGAAAGGGACAGGCTGGGAAGTTTCATTGCTGAATAGTGGAGAACACAGTTCACTGCAGAAAACTGCAAAGCTCTCAGTAAGTACAGCTTTAATTATATAACATTTAAAATAAAGGCTCAGTTAGGATCAGTTAATTGGGACCAAGTCATCCACCAGATTGCCCAGTTTTGTCTTTTACTCTATGATAGTGTCACCTGACTTTGAGATGAGATGCCAATGTCCCAGTATATGGATGGGAGGAGCTGGGTTCTCAGTCTCTGGAAGCATCCTGAATTCTTATCCAGGTTTCTGGCTCATCCATTCAACAAGTCTCTATACAGTGATATTTAATAAAAGATTCTTGTTCTTACCAGTCTTCAGAACCACCCAAAGTCCATTGCATTGCTACTCTTCACACGTGTCAAGAACATTCATATATGTTAATTAACTTAATCATCACAAATATGATCTATGAAAATTGACAGTTTAGGGAAAAATGGGATTTTGAGAAGTAAATTATCTCCTCTTAACCTTTTATAAATGACAGAATGAGCTTTTGATATAGTTTCTAAATTTTTCTTTTAATTGACTAAAATTGTGGTGTTTGTTTCACTGAAATTTGGCACCATGGGCCTTGGGTCAAAGCTCATTTTCTCAAGCAGATTCCTGTCCTGCCATTGTCGCTTGCAATGACTTAATTCCAAAGGCTGAGGGCTTGTCTGTGACTTCCTTAGGTAGTGAACAGCAGCTCCTCCCTGCCTTCAGAATCACAACCATAACACATGGAAGTTTTCTGTGGCTCTCTTCCTTTCTATGAGCACATCATGGTCCAAGGGGCCTGGTTTTGCCCTTTGGGTGCCTGCCACAAGCGCCTCTCCACTGGGGCTCTGTTCCCTCCTTGGGGAGAGCCTTTTCAGGAGCAGAGCTGGGAGAGAAGCTTGCACTGCCTTAGTCCAGCAGACCCTCTGCTCTTCTGGTTCCAGATGCTGCATCATAAATTGGTTCAATATTACTAAGAAACTTTTGCAACTTGGGAGTAGTTCTGGAAGTTGGTGGCATGGAAATGAATAAGACACTATCTCTAACTTCCAGGAATTTATATTGGACTCAGACTAATGCCCAATAACTTCAACTTGTCAAGTGCTTTAATAGAGGTGTGTATGGAATGCTACAAGAACATATATTACATATTATGATGTGATTAATTCCAGATTAATGAATTGCAGTGAAATATTCAGAGAAAAAGTGACAGTCGATTTAAGCCTTGAAGCATTAGTTAATGTTTTCAAGCATAAATAAGGGAGAGGGCTGTTTAGGAAGAAGGAACAATATAAACAGATTAAGGGAGCCTGAGAAGATGACTAGGGTGTTGCCCGTGGATTCATCTGTGGGACCCATCATTTCCTGTTCTTTGGATTCCTGTCCAAGTCAATGGAGATTCGTTGAGAAGCTTTAAAACCTTTTGTTGGGATATCCCTTACACTTTGGATTCCAAGCATTTATGGAGGTAATGTCTTCAGAGCAGGGAGGCCTTTTATATCTTTATGTGCTTTGTGGTCATGCCTGCCTTGTTGACTGCTTTAGATGTATGCCCAGTGCAGCACACAGCTCTTTATAACACCAAACATTTATAAAAATAATTAGTATGGAGGTAAAAGTAAATTGTAATCTTTTTCAGTATTTTTTTTCTATTACTTGGTATATATTCCTGTTCATCACATTTGAGTTCCAATTGGTTTGATTCTGCTGATCAAGTTACCAAATTTAAGAACATTTTTGGATAATTCTTGTGTGATTATATGTATTTTATATTTAATATTAGAATTGGCTTTCCAGTCTATTAAAAACATAACTTAACCTTGAAATTTGCCTACCTTTTTGTATGAGAGTGGTCGAGCTCTATTTTTTCAAGCATAGTTACACTTCAAGAACATTATCTTTTCTGTACCTGTAACTACCAGAATTGTGCTTCTTTAGAAACACACCATGACATTTTGCTTACAGAATATACCCAAATTGATATATAAATACCATGTAAAGGGTCTAGCTCAGACCCTTTAACAAAGCAGCATAGATTGGGTGACTTATAAAGAATAGAAAGTTATTTCTCACAGTTGTGGATGCTGGAATATCAAAATCAAGATGGCGGGGTGGTTGAGCTTGGTGTGTGCCCTGTCCCAGGGCACTTTTCATGGTATTCTCCCAACCTGGAGAGGGAATAAGATAGCTTTCTGGAGAATCTTTTTAACATCACTCATGAGGGTCACATTCTTAAGACCTGATTATCTCCACACAGTCCCCCTTTTAGTCCCATCACGTTGGGGGCTAGGATTTATGCCTAGGTTTGGGGGATACACAATCAGTCCATGGTACCTTGGAAAGTATTGTGATCAGGATTCTTATGAATGTGACTGTCTTAAAAAATTACCCTTCAGATAATAAAACCCAACAGAATTTCAGATAAAGAAATATTTCACATAAATAAAATTTCCAGAAATCAAACTCAGCCTTTTAAGAAGTTAAATCTCTTTTATTTTCAATCATTATATACATAGAAAAAAAACTACAACAACTTTTCAAAAATGTCTCAGACCTTTTTAGAGTTCTGATCTGATTGTGCTTTTCCTTCATGACTCAGAATTATTATTTTAGACATAAATTATTGTACAGTTTTGTGATATGATATGTGGTTATTACCCATGAAGATCTGTTTTCCTCAAGATTAATAGTCTTTGGATTAAATATCTGCTGTTAATGATATTTGTGCTGTTTTTAAATATTTATCGTAATTTGTCAGTTTCTATCAGCTAAGTTGCAATTCATTTCAATGAAAGCTTATGCAACAGACTCTTAATAAATACCCATTTTATTCCAGTAGCTGTGTTGGATACCGAGGTTACTAGGCTAAATAGGAAGTCCTCTGTAGCCTGTTGTGGGGACCAGTTATCCATGCATAGTGAGACTACCAGAGACCAGAGTAGAAAAAGAAATTTATTCTGGAGAAAGAGAAGAAGCAGGCTAAGGCATCAGGACTACCACTCCAAGGCAGGGGGAGCGGTAGTAGTGAGCAACTCCAGCAGGCTGGTTTTAAAGGCAAAAACCCCAACAATTTTGGCAGGTTTACAATAGGGGTCTTTTTTCAAGAAATGCAAACAGCAAGCTTCAGTTTATCTATTTCAGGCTGCATTTGGTGGGTTAGCAGGGTGGGTTAGCAGGGTGGGCTAGTTGGGGGAGCTAGACTATCCATATCTGAAACAGGCAGCTTCTGGGGCCTCCGGAGGGATGGGTTGCTTGACAGAAATGGTCACCATGTCCTTGACTCATGGCCACATTATTTTATCTTGGGTATTTCTGTCCTTGTATTTACCACAGATTCAAAGATTTTATTTGCACCCATTTTGGTTTGGTCGATCTTCACTAGATATATATTTTTTATATTAGAGGGTCTCTACCTTTTTCTTTTGTAAGGGAATCTCTACTCTTTCACAACCTTGAGCAAATTACATTAGGAGGCAAGAGATATTACCCTGGAACTCCAAATCCTCTTGTCTGGGGTGAACTTTAATTTACCTTGTGAGCAAATTCATAGCCTCTACAATTATTTTCTTTTCTCACACATATAATTTTTTTTTTTTCTGGTTTATCTAGGTTCAAAATGTCATGTTAGGTAAGTCAAGTGTTACTATTTTAACTTACATCTCTAATGGGGTGATATTTTCCTTGTCCACATGGGGCTTAATGTCATGCCACTCTCCATCTGAGTTCTTGTGGAGCAAAGGGGAGACTGGGCCCTCCCATGCTCCCTCCTCTTGTGATTCTGGGGAATGATGGCATCCCTAGCACATCTCTGGGAACTTCCCAACACCTGCAATGCTGTGGAGGAGGTGGCTGAGGACAGTAAGGTGATAGGAGGCACTGGTACTAGGAGGCAGTAATAACAGCAGCAGCAAGGAGAGCTATCCTGGGTCACGGACTGCATCTTACTTTTATGTTAAACCATGGGGTATTGTAAGTCCTTTTTTCTGTTGTTCTTTCCCCTTCTTGGTGCTGAGGGCTCTGTTCCTTTGTACCTGCTCAGATAGGGCTGAAACAATCTGAAATAAGTCAGGAAAGCAATTTCCTAGAGGCTCTCTGGGAGAAGATGGCTCCCCATAAATCCTCCGTCACACCATTTGGGGTTGCTGCAGCCGAGGGAAAGGCAGGGCGCCGGGCCCAGGCCGAGGGCCCCTCCTACAGCGCCTCTCCGCAGAGCCTCTCTTGGTTTCTGCAACGTGGGAATGTTTACAAAAAGGTTCCCTCTGCTCTCTGGGTCCTTTGCTCTCACTGTGCACAGATGCCGGACAAGACAAACAGAAATTAAGATTAGAATTTGTGATACATAAGAGTAACAAGAGCGGGGCACATGCCTGTAATCCCAGCACTTGGGAGGCTGAGGCAGGAGGATCGCGAGTTCAAAGCCAGCCTCAGCAACTTAGTGAGGCCCTAAGCAACTCAGTGAGACCCTGTCTCTAAATAAAATACAAAATAGGGCTGGGGATGTGGCTTAGTGGTGGAGAGCCCCTGGGTTCAAATCCCAATACAATAAAAAAAAAAAAGTAATAAGATGCACAAGAGAAACCCAGGCACACAGAATAAGAGAAATAAAGAACAGAGATGAGAACTTGGGCGTTGTAGGCTTTTTAGGGTATTGTTGTTGTAAGGGAGAAGGAGCATGGGAACCCCCTGGCAGAGGTTGTGGACTCCACAGTTCTCATGTTGGAGTGCGTAGCAAGTTATTAGAGGACCAGCTGTGTAGGGAGAGCCAACCCAGTTCGACCAGGTCAGTGTGTGGTGAGGGGGAGGACCAGTGCACTCCTGAGAGCAAATCCTTTGTGCCAAGAGAGTAGATCAAGCCAGGTCCAGAGGTCATCAGAAGAGGCCAAGGCTGATGCTCAGGATGAGGGGAGGAGCAGCGGGACTTGAGGCAGGCACCAAGGCCAGGGAACCCTTTCTCCATGCCAGGATGCTAAGGCAAGTCCCCTGCTCCCCAACCTGCTCCATCACTGAGGAGATGATGAGAGGACAGGGCAGGCAAGAATGGCAGTGCAGCTGAGATGACATCCATATTGGCCAACTTTAAGTCAGTCACTGTGATGTCAGGGCAAAAGCAGTGCAGCTAGAAGTGTTCGATGACATGTTTGTGTCCTGCCAGTACTGGAACACGGTGCAGGATGCCAGACTGAGCTGAAACGAGAAGGTAAGGCTGCCGCAATGCTGTGGATGTGTCCCTGTTCGTCGTCTTCAGTGACTAGAGACGAGGGGGCCCCTGTTCTTTTCCTCACACTGGACTGTCCATCAGATGAGGGCTGTGGGCAGTGTTATGCCTACACACATCATCCTTGAGGACGAATGCCCAAAATCAATCCTGGGGAGTCTTCACACACTATCACTGGGGTCCATTTTTAGCAAAACACATTGAGTCAGGCTGTTTAATTGTGTAATTGATTACAGCATGTCAGTTAATGATTCACGGGCGCGGTGCAGATGGTGCCTCAAGTTTAGATTATGATACATTTTCAAGGGTCGTCAAGACCAGTTACAGTCTGTCACAGATTACCAATATTTTTCTAAAATGGGTCCTCGCCAGATTTCCAGCAGTTGGAGGTGGTTGAAAAAATGTTGCTATTCCATGTTAACGTTGCACTGTCTTACATATTTTTCTTTTTATACTTATTAAACAGATGTTTCAATTTTATTTTTTACTCTATCTGCATTAACCACTCTATGTCATTTTTTTTTCTTAAAATGAACAAATATAAGATACCTGATGTTGATGGGTTTGAACTTCTTTATATGCTTATAGATGGCTGGAAGATTTTTCTCCCTGTCTTTTATTTTGTGCATTTATTTTTCTTGAGAAATTCATTTCATACGAATGCAATTTTTTAGCATTGTTCATAAATTATTATAATAATATCTTTCTTGAGATCTACTTTGCATAACATAAAATCCACTTTTTAAGAATGGATAGTTCAGAAGCCTCTTTTCTCCTACCTCTCTGATGATGTTTATTATGTAGATAAACGTCTTTCAGGATAAAGAGGGAAAACCTGTAGATGTCCTACAAGGCCATTAATGATGTGACCCCTGTCTTTGTGACTTTACTATCTTATCCCATTAAGTGGATGTGCAAAAACTATGGTGGATGAGTAAGAAGTAGACTCCTCGGTAGGGCTTATTTTCCAGGCCAGAACATACTTACTTAAGGGGAGGGAAGAGTCAGCCACAACAAATCTGGGAAGATTTGCTGTAGGGAAGAGGAAATAACTTTTCTGTTTTCCCCAAATCAGCCTCCCAGAAATTGACTGGCCAGAGCATCACAGTGACCTGGATCAGATCCCTGCCCAGCCCTTGAACTTCCAGGAAGCAGTTGGGTGAGATGTTTCAGAGTTCCTGCTGTCCATTTGTCTTCTGATGCTTGCAAATCCAAATTCACTTTTCTTTGCAAATTTTGATTTTGAGGAAAACACATGAATGGGTCTTAGCGAAATGGAAGCAAAAGAAAAATGAGGTTTTAGATATGGCAATATTAAAACTTTTTTCCAAATCAATGTAAAAGTACTATCTTTGGGCATCAAAACTATGTTGGTGTTGAAATATCATGTTTTAATTGACTGAGGCCTGGAAGCTGGTGTCTGGTGCCTCTGAAATTAACTGAAGGGGATTTAGGAGATGCAGAAGTCAGTCTTATGTGGAGAGACTTATGGTGAAATGAGACAGGCCAGGAGCCCAGAGGAAAGGTGACAGCAGAGACTTTCTGAATACTAGACGAATGATGAATTTGGGGCACAGTGTGGATGACACCCCATCTTGATGCTGAGTTGTATTTGTTTTTGTTACTTCTTCCTCCTTCCCCCTATTTCCTTTTCAGGCTTCAGCAAGGCTTTGCAAATTAAGCAAGCCCTGTCTTCTCTAAGCCATAATCACAGTTAAGAGCAGAGGAGACCTGGAGAGAGCAGGAGAAGCTCTTGCCATGTCCTCAGAAGTTACTGAGGAAAACCAGGAGCAGGAGTGAAAGACTGACAGGAGGTGACTGGATTGTGGAAGCAATTGTTCACGACTTCCAAGCATCCAAATCCTAAGAAATATGACAGAAGAGAATACATGTCTGGAAGTAAATGCAGAAGGATGTTGATGCTTTTTTATTTGGGAATCAAGCTAAGAGTGAGCCTTAAATCTTAGTCCTTATGCTCAAGTAGTTCTTGTGGAACTTGCAGAATGATCTGGAAGGAAGACTGTTGGAGGACACTGCTCACAACACATTTGAGGCACAAAGCAGCTGTGGTTCAAGGTCATGATGTGCCCACTGCTAATATCATCCTGGAGTACCTGACAGCCAGCTCCTGCCTTGGTGCAGCCCTGGTATCTCCCTCTGTGCGGGTCTCTTAAGATTCTCATGGGGGCTTCCACCAGCCAAAGCTCTACTGCAACACTCCAGAGACAGCTGCTTTCCATTCTGGCAGCTTTGATGAGTGTGGCGTATTTTTTTGTTGTTGTTGTTGTTGTTTTTTGTTTTTTAGCCCTCTTAAGCTCCTGGAATTTTTCAGGATGGCCCACTGTGATGATGACTGATGGCCAGTCACTTTTGTAATGGAAACTGGGTCTCCTGGGGAACCAGGTTACCCCCATTAACATTTCTCAGCCCTCTGTTGGATAGATTACTGACTCTTTTCATAAGCTTTCCGACCTTGTCTTAAGCTTTACAATCCATGGTGATGAATTATGTACTGATTGTGACTATGTATGAGTGGTGTAACAGAGATAAATGGGCATTAAATGTTGACAAAGCGGAGAAAAAAATATTGTTCTCCACACCTTTTATTAGCAAAGGCATGATTCACCATAGCTCTTCTTTAGTGATTTATCTATAAATCTTCTTTTCTCACTTAATAAAATACTCCCCATTGCTCTTGCAAGCCAACACCATGCTTCTGTAACACACCGTTGAAGCCATGTCAGGGTCAAGGTGCAGAGTGCCTGGGGCTCCACAGCAGTGCTCTTTCACCTTCTTCTAAAAAATGTTCTGAGGGTTCCAAGGATATATTAGTACCCTTCTGGATTGTTCCACACAACTTATTTGGTAAGCAACCAGTACTAACTCTTGGGGGACAGCTATGTTTTTCTCACAAAGTTCTTATACATTTTCTATGCAGTTTGGGGAAAATCATAAAACAAATAAAAAAAAAACAATAAACTTCAGGACTTGAGAAAGTTGGGGATTGTCTCTCTTATTGACTCACTTACACAGGAGTCTTGGACCTAAACATTTGAACATTATATTGAATCTGTAGCTCATTTGCTGACTGCCTTTAAACAGGTGCATCCTCATCCACTCAAAATTAAGGAGTGTTATGATTATTTTAAAAAATATTTTCAAATTTTTCTCAGGCAAAGGCAAGTAAATCTGTGGATTGTGATAACTTCAGTGAAATCATTTGCTGTGCGTGGTCTTCCTGGTTACACTTAAGAACTCAGGCAGTTCCTCTTCTTCAGGCCCATGCTCTCTTTGTGCCTCTTTCCTGTGGTTCTTGGGTGCTCCCAGATTTTCTAGTTTGAAATTCAGATGCCAAACACCAAAGTCAGCGTAGATCAAAGTAAGGCAGTCCACAGGGTGAGGACATTACCATACACTGTGGTAGGCCAAGGAGTCAGTACTTTTCTTAAAGACTTAGGAAGGTTTTATAGATGCAGCTAAGCTTTAATCACTGAACAAGTTTGCACAGAAGTAGGTAGAGTTTGGGTTTGCAGAGATGTGGAGATATAGCAATCCAGGGGAGGACAACAGCAACCGATTTAGGTCTCTCTGTAGAGATTCAGGCACTTCAATCTATACTCTATGAAGACAACTAGTAGAATAAAAGTTAAAAAGCCTCCGAAGCCAGATCAAGGTAGCCTAGAAGTCCCAGTAACAATTCTGAGTTTGTTCTATAAGGAGAAGATACATATGTTTTTACCTTGGGCAGGTGACATAATTAGAGCAGTCCCTTGGGAAGATTTAATCTGGCTGTAATGAGTTGGATGGATCAGGGGGAAAATGGAATGCTATCAACGAGGCAGCTGTAGAAGTTCAGACAGTGTAATGAGGACCCGACCTCAGAAAATAAGAGTTTCATTATCAAGAAGATGCAAAAGCATGAGACTTTCTGGTAAACCCGATGGAATAATTCAAGGTAAGTTAAAAAAAAAATGCTGCACAGCAAATGATGAAGAAATTCAAACGGTTCTGTCATGCAATGTAAACATGTCACTCACTCAAAGCCTGTTATACTAATATTACACGACAGTGTCCTCTAGGTTATTTTCTGTTACAAGAAGTTGCAGGAGCTGATAAGGCTCTGACTAATTTAAAATATAATTGTTGTTCTGTCTTCCTGTGGCATAGTTTGCCTTTCATTTCCTTTAAGTAAACAGCATAAAGAATTACAGTCAAGTTCAACATTAGTAGCCTGACTTCTAGAAATAGAAAAAGGGTTGGAGAAAGGTTACTAGGTAGAAAGTAAATTTGATCCTTAAGTTCTCACTGCCATCAATGGTGGCATGCAGCCTTTGCGGGTGAAGACCTTGTCCCAGGTCCTCTGCTCTGGCATTGGGTGAGCTTTTCAAATACTGACAGAAATGAAAGACATAAAATAAACAGTAACATGTGTCCCTGAGGGAAACTGCCAGACAAAGACATCACTAAAGATTCATCTGGAGGAGAGATGTCATGAATCACACAGTGGTACCACTGGAAGGGATTTCAGAGATCATCTGGGTAAGATCTGAAGTAGACTGAAGTGAGTTCAGATTTCCAACTCCCCGGGGGGATAAAATGTGTGCCCCACAGTTTACTAGCTGCCCTGTCTGTGATACAGCTTCTCCATCAGTACGAAGGAGACCTATCCATCTCACTACGTCACCACCAGGATTAAATAAGCTAATAAGTGGAAAATCCTAGGCCCGATCCATGGTAGATACTTAGCTGTTGCGAAAGGTAAGACCAGGGCTGACTCAGATCTCCTCAGTGTGGGCCACAGTCTCCCTTCAAGGAGCTGTACCTCTCCTCCTTTAATCCCACTTGAAAGGAACATTCCAGAAAAATTCCTCTAAACCAAGGAGTGGGATAACTGGGTCAAAGAGCTTAAAATCAGCATACTACAGTAACACAGCCACATCAATGTTTATAGCAGCTCAATTCACATGTGGAACCAACCTAGATGCCCTTCAACAGATGAATGGATAAAGAAGCTGTGGTATACATACACAATGGAATACTACTCAGCAATAAAGAAGAATAATATGGCATTTGCAGGTAAATGGATGGAATTGGAGAATATCATGCTAAGCGAAATAAGCCAATCCCAATAAAACAAAGGCCGGAGGTTTTCCCTGATAAGTGGATGATGATATATAATTGATTTTTTTTGGGGGGGGGTGGGAGGTGAGAGAAGAATGGAGGAATTTTAGATAATGAAGAGGGATAATGAAGAGGGGGCGGGGGTATGAAAAATGATGGAATAAGACAGACATCATCACCCTATATACATGTATGATCACATGAATGGTGTGAATCTACATCATGCACAACTATAGAAATGAAAAGTTGTACCCCATTTGTGTACAATGAATCAAAATGAAGTCTGTAAAAATTTTAAAAAATTTAAAAATTCCCCTAAATTTGGCATTCCTGTTGATGTCACTTAGGACAGATTGTATCCATCTTTCCAAAGGGACTAATAAAGTCAACTTCACAAAATCAATCATTCAAAAAATATATTAAGTACCTACTCAATGAAAGGAACATGCTTTTTATGATAAATGACATGCTGTCATTAAAAACTTAATTATTACCTATTTCCCCACAAAATATTAATCATCATTATTATTTTTAGCTAGGATTAAGAAGCAGTGTTCTGTAATGAAGCGCTCAGGGATTTGAGGTGTGGGCAGAAATCAGCGCCTCTGGCGAGGGCACAAGTCACTGCTGTCAGGATTCAGCTGTGGTTAGAGGACACGTTGTGGGGTTTAGAACAGGCCTCAAGGCACACGGTTTATTTAAATATCTGAAATATTATCTAATTAGACAAAATTATCAGCAAAACATGGCAGAGAAAATGCAATGTCAAAGCAAACTAGAACTACGTGGGGAGAGGAGAGAGAGGAGAGAGAGCCACAGTGTCCACTCTGGGCAGGGCTCAGGGTTACCAGGAGTGCAGTTCATGCAGGAAAGGAAGAATAAGCACCTCACCTTTTCCTTTATTCACCCAGGTTTTAGATCCATTTGGTGTGTTTCAATCCACTGCAATTCTTATTTCTGTTGAAGCTTGGATTTCCCTGTATGAGGCTGAAAACTTCCTAGATATCGGTAGGATCGGATGTTCAGACTATTTACTTAAAAAAATATTTATTGTCAAGATATACTTCATGTTTGTACAAATATGTCAAAATAGACTCTACTCTCGTGTATAACTAAAAAGAACAAATAAAAACTATTTAGTATGAGTCATTTTACAAAGAAGCACTGTTTCTTTCAATGGAATATGGTGTTTTGATTGCAATGGCTAATTGCTACCAGGTCGATTATTGTTTCTACGTCTTCTAGAGTGCAGAGGTTGGACGTAATTAAAATACCTTGTGATTTAATATTGAGATTTCCAGCACAAATAGGCAGAGCTGTAGAGTTGTTGCTTAATTTCTTCTGTTTCCTCTGTATTTCTCCACTGAGAGTCCTAACATTCCAGGGATGAGATGACAAAATCAAAATGTGCCATGGCTATTCCTTTGCATAATCCCACATGCATACAAATTTCAGAATAACAGCAGTTTTCCACTGCCCCCAATTACAACTACTTAATACATGTTCATTTTTCCTGGATGCTCTCCCATTGTGTCCATAATATTCAATGGCTGTGCTACATCTGCATCAACAGATCATGCAGCTATAATTTAAGATCCCTCATTTCTAACCTCCCTGTTTTATTTTAATTCTGCAAGTAATAAGGTAGACCAACAGTCCTTAGGTTGATATTTACTTTCTGATTTTCATTGTCTGAAATTCTATAATAGACACCTTAGGAAATGCTTGCAGCAAACACATTTTCTGAGTTATTGTCTGTGATGTGTATCCTGTTTATAATGAAAGGGTGAGAAAGCATGGGAGAAGCCCTGGGCTTGGTCCCCAGCACCACAACACAAATAAACATAGCAGCAAAGAAGCTAAACAACCAATGATTCAAGGGCAATGTTTTCTGAATATGAACGTAGTGGTTTGCATTTTTCTCCTCTTAAGTATCCAATTATTTTACTTTACTAACTTCTGAAATAATACCTTGTAAAGAAGGACTGATGATGATATAATTGTTTGACTCTAATGAGTTACCACTTCTTTTCTGCCTAGATTCCAAAAGGATTATTAATTGTGATTTTAAGTTCAGAAAGCTTTCTAGAATTTTTTTTCAGATCCCTTTATTATCTGTCGGTTGTATATTCTTTAGTATTTGTCTTCAATATTTGTCACTATATTTAGAGTCTTTTTATCTTTTCTTTTTTCCCCCAAATTTTAGCTAAGTAAATTTCCTGATGTACTTTTTACTCTTGTATTCCTCTTAATCTTTATTTCTAAAATAATTTTTTAAATTTTTTTCAGCATTTCCAATTACTGATATTGTTTCTCAATATTCTGACTTATCACAGGCCCCAAGCAATGGATTCAGCCATCTGTGGACTGAGACCTTTGAAACTGTCAGCCCCCAAATAAAATTGTTCTTTTCAGGATTGTGGTCATAGCAGCACAAAAGCTGATTAAGACACTCCCCAACTTTGTTTTTCTAAACCTCAGTTTTCCTCATTCTGCTTCAATTTTGAATTTGTTTCTGTCAGTTTCCCTTCCCTGTGGGTCTCTGTCCTGGGAAAGTCCTGATGGTATGTGTATAAGTTGCTGCTGTCCCTTCAGAATTTAATTGGGACACTCATCTGCCTGCCATTGGCAGGGAAAGTCCTACCTCATGTTTGGCTGCTGTTTTCAGATTGGCCTGCCTTTCTCTATACCTTCATCCAGATGTTTCTAATAAGCAAGTTCGAGATGGTTTGTCCTTGTTTGTATTTTGACATTGTCATATATAGCTTTGCACCTAGATTTAATGTAAAGTTTGGCCCCAGTATATGACTGTGTTACCTAGTCCCTTTTTCTTTCTGCATGGGGCTTCTGAAAGATTTAGAATCTATGTTTTGCCAGGGTTACTATACTCCTGGAACTCGACTTTTTAAATCGAAACACTTATAATCAGCCTGCTACCTTCTCATATGAATGCAGTAAAGATCGCAGCTCAAATATTTATTGTGTATGCAACACAGTTGTCACTTGGAAAATCCATCTGGGAAATGACATTCTGAATATATTTTAATTACCCTCTAGATATTCGTTGATCTTTTCTGTTGTATACTCTAATGTGTCTGATGACTCTCACACATTTTAACTAGCCCAGGCAAAACTTTTTCAAGTATAGTGTGCTGGAAAATGTGTGAATCTTGAAATCAGAGCCAAAATGTCAAATCTCCAGTCTATCATTTGATACCTCTGACAATGCAGGTAGAATAGTTAAGCTTTAATAGTGCTGATATTCTTAGTTGTGAAATAGACATCACTCTATTTCTGGTGGCACGTAACACATTTTGAATAAAATTTAGTTCCTTTCCTCAAACTCAAGTTTCTCCAGTGCTTTGTAATAAACTGTCATCCAGGGCTATGTAATAAATTGTCATTTTCCCCAAAGAGTTGTTTGCTTTATTTTTTTAAAACAAAGAAGAGTTATTTTTTCTTAAATCAGTTTTGATTTGTTGCTATCTTCTCAATTTTGGAAAATATGAAAGAGAAAGGAAAACAACGGAGATTGTAAAAATTTTCTTTTTATGGACTGGCAAATCCAGAATTCTTTCTTTTTTCTACATGTAGATCATCATATAATGAATTACAAATAGAATACAACTTCTATAAACTTCTAGAACTGGGAGCAGAGGATGCTCAGAAAATAGGCAACCATGACTATAAAGCTTTGTCAAACACTAACTTTGAACATGCTGTGGTTTGATTTTTTTTTTAAATGCAACTATAAGCAGAAAATAGCATTTTCTCGCTCCATGAAGTTACACCTCTCTTTGTCAATGGAATAGTTGATAAATCAGTGAAAACAAAATTAAATGTAAATTGAGCTTTCCATCTGGCCACTGTGACACTCTCAAATTCAAGCCACACAACTTGTCTTTGAGGAAATCTTTCTGTGAAGGATGCTGGGCTGACATTTTAAACGAGTCCTTTCATAGTTCAAGAGGGTATTTTAGGCCATTTAGAAAAAAGTCAAATCTTCAACTGGACAAAAGAAGAGTCTAGAAAAAGCAATAAATAGCTACCTTTTAACCTGAGACTTAAGATACATCTGTATTTAAAACTATGAATTCTTGTTAGTTACTCTACTATGATTTTTGCAGTGTGCTATTTTCTTTATATCCAAATTATTTTTCCAAGCTTTAATGAGGGATAATTGACAAACAAAAAGTACATATATTCAAATCTGATGATTTGATATGGATGGACATTTTGTAATGATTCCTACAATCAAAATAATTAACATATTCTTCACCACCATTTGTTCCATTGGTGTGTTGGGGATGAGGATACTGAAGATCCAAACTTTTAGCAAATTTCAAGTGAACACTACAATTTTATTAACTGTAGTTACCATAATATAATCAGATTCCCAGAATTTGCTCATCTTATAACTGAAAGTCTATACACTCTTTGACCAATTTTTTTCCATTTTCCCATTGCCCCAGTCTCTTTTTGTTTCCTTTTCTTCTTCTTGTAGCTATTTCATTGATTTCTAAGAACTCAAGGCAGAGGGGAAGGAGGAGCAGAAGGACAAGAAAATCTATAAAAAATTCAAGAACTCATTTCAGAGAGATGCAATCAAGGTATCCAACTCTGGATTCAGCCAGACAGGAATACCAAGGCCAACTGGGTCATTTAGAAACTCAGCAATGGTGAGCAAGTGTCTTGATCTCTGTAGGCTTCATCAATAAGTGTCATAATGTAGGTAAAGCATTTGTCACCTGGTAAATATTCATTAAAACGTTTGTATCAGCATATGGTTTGAGAACTGCATCAGAATATGTTCTACTTTGGTAATTATTTTCAGTGATTCCGTCCTTTAATGACCCATGAACATGTAGTGAGTTCATGTCTATTATGTTTAGTAGTATATCTGTGATGTGGGATTAAAGGAAATCATGTGGTCAAGTTATCTGCATAGTCAGGTATAACAAGTCATATGGTGTAGACATACCTTTTTCAGAGGAGAGTCATTTGAATTTCTCCTCTTAGTTATGACTTGTAATTTTCCAAAGGGAAGACTAAAATGCAACCCTTTGTGAACTAATGAGGAAGTCCCTAGACAATAATCATTTCAGTTCTAGAAGCTAGATGGACTAATTTGTATAAGATATTCCTTTCTCAGGTAGGGCAATGCAAAACTGGCATTGGTTGAAATCTCTAAAATCAGAGGTGGAGGTGGAATTTGGATGAAGGATAATTTAGGAATTTGGATACCTGTAACAGGAAGGGGAAGGAAGGATTTGGAGTTGGAAGAATGTGAACCTCTATTCGGCCTGATAGTCTCTGCAAGTCCACCAGGGTGTTCCAGACGGAGCCTGTGCCATTTGTGTCATTAGAAACGTCCTGACCTTTCTACTTCTGCTCTGCCCAGTCTCTGAGTCTGGGCTGTGATAGAAAGGCATGACCTTGGACAAGGTGGCTCTCTGCAGCTAAGACAGATCTTGGAACGGAAGCTGGAGGTTGATTGCATTTCTTTGCCTGGCAGCAAGTCCTTTAAAGGGGATCTGTCTTTATACTTCTGTTCGCCACAAAGACACTCAAATAATACCTGTGTAACTTGAGAACTATAAATGCAAATATGGTAAGACTGTTCCAGTATGTTCTTAAGTTATTATTCTTATACTAATTAAGGTATTTGAAAGGAAAAGAACACCAAAGATTCCAGAGGAAAACTTAGGAAGAAGGAAGAATTTGAGCTGAGGGATAAGATTAATACAATTACCTTAGGGTTTTGCTTTTGGTGGAGAACTCTTTCTGGTTATTTTTATTGGCATGAAAAGTTTGTAAACAAAATCAATTGTCTACTTTTCCTTATGGCATTATTCTTGTTCTGAATTTAATTTACATTCCATGTTGAAAGTAATTCGAGTGCTAGCTTTTCATACTATTGAAATATTTAGAAATATTTTAGTGCCTCTATTGTTATATAGGCACACTAAAATACTTATATTCACTTTTCCTTTTCTACATGAAAATTTTTGCAAAGTGCAAGTCCTTCCAAGCACAATATAAACATGGAAAGGATGTGACATCGTTGGTGCCATAGAACCATGGTATAAGTGAGTCATTATCTGACATGGGAAGTGCTGTCTGGGTGTGTAATGTGTGAAGTGAAGGAGATACAGTCTTGGGGAACAGTGGGCATGACCAGTGGCCTTGTGCACAGGAACCTGGGCCAAGCTCTGCAGTGGGTCAGTATCCAAAAGGAGAAGTTGTGCTGGTGGCTTTAGAGGAGCAAAAGCACTGTAGATAATTCACCAAGAACAGTCTTCCTTGTCCTGTAGGTGTCAGGAGTGTGGAACTCCTTTGTTGAAGCAAACCCTTAAGATTTTTTGAAAGTGTGTGTATGTTGGAAACCGGTGTTGGGATGGGGAGGGGCAGATATTTTGCTACTATGGGTCTATTTGCTTGTAAGGGTGCAAACCATCAATTGAAAATGTTAAAGAAATATATGCTCATTTAGATAATAAGACTGTGAAGTAGATCATACCAATGACATATCAGGGAGAATTGAAGAGGTAATTCTTAGAGAGGAAACCTGTGTTTCACCATCCTTTTTGCAATTTAAATAGGTACAATATCAAATGCATGGCTTCATCTTTCCAGAACTACATTTTTTATGATGAAACAGAACAAAATAAAAAACCCAAAAGACAAGGGAAAAAAACCGTTAAACTATATGTCAGAAATTCTTTTCAATATGTTAATGTTTATAACTCCTACAATGATGTTTTATATGATTTTAGCCTTTTGCATGGTGAGAAAATTGACATTTGATGTTTCTGTAGCAATTAGGAATAAATCCTCCCCAGCTTTGACTTCAGTTTCCAGAACAGTGAGAAACAACAGGGTTTATACAGACTGTCCTTTAAATCTGTTTATGAAAAGTTTTTTTTTTTCTATTTTAAGTATAAAACTCTAGCAACCATTAGTTAATGAACTTGAAATCCAAAATAACCACCAAGGACATCAAACAAAGTTAATAGGCATCCATTGCAGAAACCAGGAAATTGAGTTTCTCAGTTTGGGCAATATTCAGGTGTGTTTCCAACTGAATACTACATAAAAAAAACTGCCTCCTTTCCCCCCAAAATATTTTTACCTCTCTTGCTCACCAGGTTTATTTGAGTAAGTATTTTAGGACTCAACATTGCACTACTTTTCTCTTTAAAATTTTAGCAATGCATTTAATCTGAAATTCTTCTTCTCTCCCCTTTGCAAGTGATTAGAGTCCTCCTGAATTATTATATTCTATTTTGCCTTCACCCCATATTTCAGTGTGATTTCTCTCCAAATGTGACTGAGATATTCACTTCTAGCATCTTTTGATGGACAAGGCAATTCATTTTGTTGTCTAACCTCTATATCAAAGTGACAGAAGATTCAGTGGTTTAACTGCTGAAGAAATTCTCATTACATGAATGAGATTTAGATAACACTTCCATTAACAGTACTTAAGATCAACGTCCCTAAACATCCCATTCAAAAATCAAGGGTTTATCATGTGTTTTAACACTCTAGAGTCAAAGTGTGTTTTTATATTCAAGCTGTCTACACCACAATTTTGGGTGAAATTATTTGAATAAATGTTCAGATCATTTACTGAAACCCTCCCAGCAAAGAGACAAAGATAATCCTACCCCCAAGTGAATAAAATAAAATGAGAAAGATCCTTAAAGGGGCCTCTATGCAGTAGTGTGGTGACCCTCACTTCCTGCAAGGAATCCAGTGTTAGCTTGGAGAAGTAAGTCCTTAACTGAACAAATCTCAATTGCTCAGTCTGCCCCTTAAATCCCTCCAATTGCCCTCCATTCTTTAAAGTGAAGAGAAAAATAAACCAATACTATGACTGTTTCAAAAGTTTGTCTTTTGACATAGCTCTTTAAGAACTCAATATTTATTGAATCAATCGAATTCTTTTGACTTAATGATTCATTTAATAATATCTAAATATTATTAATATTTTCATTTATTATTTCTGCAAATAGCCTGTAAATCAGTAGCAGTTCTCAAACCAATCAGTCATTCCTCTGAAGCTGTCCACACACTGGCACTTATGAAATTTATGTGATAAAAGGCAACTGCGTTGGCGTAAGTAAAAATAACTGGTGATACAGTGATTTGGTTCCTGAATAAGTTACCCCAGGGTTTTTTTCTTTTTTTAATTTAGGATACACTTAAATTTTTACTTAAAGTAATTGCATTACTAATCTATGTGTCAAGATAATTTTTGGCCTTGTGGATTCATTTTTTTTGTAACTAATATAAAATAAAAAAGGTAACTGACAGTTACTTTAAATGGAAACTACATGGTTATTAGGATCAATGGTTGCTAATATTACAGAAAAACTATCTAAAAGTATTCAACCTAAAACACAACCCATGAAATTAATAAAATAATTGCCTGACATCAAGGAAAAACATTTCCTACAGGTGGACCTACAGATTACTCCACTGACCAGAGTGGAAGACAAGGTGTTGAATATATACAGAAAAAATCAGAAAGGTGTCTAGCAGGAGCATCTGATAGGTTCCACGAAGGAAACATAAAGGAAATTATTTCAGTTGTTCTGATAGGGCAGTGCTAGTTTTAGGGATGCTAGGAAAGAGGATGCATGTCCACATTCTATTGGGTTGCTTATCAAAACAGTGAATATGATCTGCATGACATAAACAGAGACTGTAACCTCAGGAAGAGTTGCATGGAAAAAAGCAGGACAGTTATGTTCCCACGCACCCAGTATGTTGCCCCAGACATAGCAGCCAGTGCAGTGTGTTGGCTCAAGTGTGCCTTGTCAAGTCCAATAATTAACACAGGGAGGAGAGGCTTATCACCTTCAACAGTTAGCATGTGAGTTCCCTAGCATTTCCTAGACAAATTAGTGGAATTACTTCATCCTACCACTATTAGCACTCTCTGTACTCTTGTTATGCTTTCTTAGGTTGGTGATTGAACCATGAGTGATTTATTTAATGGAGACAGTCCAAGGAAGTCAAACCAGATACGAGCTAGAATTGAGATTTGCCTATGATTTCATAACTTTGAAAAAAATTTTTTGCAGGGCTGTGGATGAAATAGGGAGCCTCAAGTGTGCTAGGCAAGCACTCTGCCACTGAACTACACTCCCCACTGATTTCATTACTTTTTAAAAGCAAAACAGATTAGCTGTGTGATTTTTGTTATAATTTATATTGGCACACACAATTCCTGCTTTACTGTTGCACCCTGATAAAAATATTGGATCGTGGTGACTACTTCAATCTTTTTTCCTTGTGCGGTAGAGGCTACAATTGGCATTAATTTCAGTTTCACCTGCTAGTAATCACTCGCCTTTCCTCCCACGGCAAAAAGAATCTTTAGATAGCTGTTATTCATGGAAGTGAATCAGATCAGACTCTCACGCATGCCACTAAAAAGTCACATGACAGGTAAAGGCATGTTTATAGATTTCTCCTTTGCCAGTTATCTAAAATATTAAACTCATATCAAATGCTATATGTTAATTGTGGCTAGTGGGTTTGAATGACGTTTAGTGACTGTTCATATAAATGAAGCTGAGAAGGGAATGCAGTGCTCCATCTTATATGAAATTTATACCAAATCAGTCCAGTAATTCTGCAGAACTTGCTTTCCTGCTTGACTGAGAGAGACCAGATTTTACCTCTTTCTTGCAATCCTTTATTAAAAGCAGAAAATTGTCAATGTAAGTGGAGGCCAATAGCAACAATAACTCAGAAAGCTGATTCTAAATTCTGAAAACTGTATTTTTTAAAAAAAAGAAGAAAGGAAACTGGGAAGATAACAGTTTCTAATTTGCCTGAGAAACTAGAATCACCAACTGATGCTCCGTCTCTATCCTTAGCAATGCCAAACTCTCTATCATATACCCAGAGGCACTGAGCTATGAGACAATATCGGATGAACATAAGCTATTTTCTCCACTTTAACAAAAATGGAGGAAGCATATGTATTTGTGTTTTTGGCTCAGAGAGGTGATGCTGGAAAGCTCTGGTATTCAGACATTTTCAGCGATTCCTGTGCAGCTCCCAATCTGCATGTTTCCATCGTGTGTATCTGCCTGGTGTGAAATTGATTAGGAGCAGCATGGCTCTGTCACCAAGAGCTACAATGACGGGGAAGTCAGGAACTCCAGCCTTCCTTTGTTGATGCTCTACTGTGGCCGGACACCCGTTTGATGTTACAGCAGCTGAGAATGGAGTGTCCCGATGAGTCAAGGTCCTCAGGGACGGGGTTTCCTTTTTGACATAAAAAATAAAAATTTCTACCTTCTTCTTGTTCTCAAAGAATGAACAGGCTGCGAGATGGAAATGCTTCTTGATACTGTAGTGAATATCTGCAGGTTGATACTTAAAGACAGACAATGTGAGAAAACGATCCCTGGACAGCTTGAACACTAATCCTTTCTAAAGCAGGTCAGACTTCACATTCCTTGAACTTGGGAGCTTTTACTTGTTTCTTCTATCATACGGGACTGTTTATTTGCAAAAATGTGTGCTCGTGTTCCTGAGTAAGGACATGCACTCAATTAGGTTGCAGTGACTCCGACAGTTACCATTAGAAAGCTGTGTTTTGATGACGTCACCTAAGCCAAAATACCCAAACACCCTGATTGAGTTTTATAGTATGTGTGCATCAATCCATTCGGATAAATAAAACCACCTGATAGCTTCTCAAACATAGTGTATGGCAGGGTGGTTAATTTCAGCCAGTTTTTCAAGGAACAGAATAGATCTTTCTTATTTAGAGTAGCCAAAAATATTGAAATGTTCCACTCTATCTTAAGAAGAAATATTATCATCTTACTTGAAAATAGAAAAGAAGAGCTATAATTCATACCTGTTGTATGCTAGGGATTTTGTGCATGTTCAGCTCAGCTGAATCAGTCTCTGGGTTGGGAAATGAGTATTGGTGTCTTTGAACAGCTCTTGATCAGGATCAGAACCAGTGACCTAGCTCTGTCCATGCTTTCCTCCTTCTTCACACTCTTCACTTTGTACACTCCCTGAACCTTCAAGTTGCTGTACCTTTAGCTTCCCCTCTATTACATTAACATTTCACAGACAAACCTTCTGTGATACACATTCCACACTATATTAGACCAGTTTATACGCGTGTCCTGTTTCCCTTGCTAGATGTAAGATTATTCAGGTCACAATCAGAGTGTATATCTGACCTGATACATTTGCAAATGCAATGATTTAGTGGACAGATGATGAGTTGTGCATCTTAAAATATAAGAAAATCTAGTTCTTTAAGATGTTTTCAAATGGTTTCAAATAGATAAATTCCAGTAAGTGTGGATAACAGACAGAAGTGTGAGTCAAGGGCCCGTTCCACCTCACAACTCCCTGGAGAGCAGCAAGCAGTACATATTGGGGAGCTTCCTGGAGACCAGGTGGGTTTCTGATCAGAGAGGCTGGTGACTATGAAGAGGAATCAGGACATGGAGGTAAGCTTTGCTTACTCTGAACAGATTTGTCCCAGAGGTTATGGTCAGAAAGTCATGACACTCAGCTAGGCTGAAGAGGGTGTCATGTGTGTATATAACCATTCTAAGCAAGTTCAGAAAGCCAGTGCCTATGGTTTAACTTCCCTCTCACCTTCCAAGAAAGTGGGAGCCTGGCGTGGAGTCAAATTAAGCAATAAAAAGGAATAGGAAGGGCAAAGACTGAATAAAACAAAGCCAGTGTGCTCACAGGTAAAACTTTGCAAACATGACAGTAACTTTCCTCTTCATTTTGAAATCTCTGCTTGACACCCACCACTGATTCATAACAAATACAAATATAATCCCAACTCCTGTTGCCCATAAATTCAAAGGCATGATATCGCTAATGGTGTGAATGGATGTGTGATTGCTTCTTGGTGAGGGGAGGGAGACACTGCACCCTGGAGTCGCTTTGTATCTTGTTCATCTTCTCTGGTTACATCCCAGCTGTCACACACTCAATCACCTAACACCAGGTTGTGTATGGCGCAGCCCCACTGCAAGTGAAATGGGCAGAAGGTGACACAGGTAGAGATGGGGACTCCTGCAGGGTCAGATCTGGTCAGGAAGTTTGCAACATGGCATGTTGCTGAGCCCCCTCCTGTCTTGAAGTTTCTCCTTAAACAGCTTTTTAGTGAGATGTTCCTTCAGGGCTTTTCAGACGCCTCTTTCTGCGTGCTTGGGTTTCTGGGTTTTTATCCAGCTATGAAATTCTCTACTTCCAGCAGAGAACAATACTGATCTTGCTAATATCACACAGGCCGCTAAATCATATGTGCTTCAGGGTGCAAGGGAAGAATAGAACTCATAAAATTCTCATCTTCATTAGGAAAAGAGATAGGAATGAGATATTGCACCTTTTTCCTTTGCTCTGGTTATGTTCCACAGACTGCTGCTAATGATGCTGTACCGTGGGGGCCTTTTGCAAGCAGGGAGTTTCACTTTTCCCCTCGACACCTGGTTTTCATTTACTATTTATGTGTAGTCTTAGGATGGTAGAGGGTGGAAATTCCAATACAACGAACCTTTCAAAATGAGTTAAAATAACTTCTTGCTAAACCAGCACTCCAAAGAGGAGTTCAGTACAGAAGCATCCTAGAATATTGCCCCTAGTTTTATTAAGAAATATGGAATAAGAATATTAGCAGAAGTGGTTTTATATGAGGCAAAATTGTCTCTAATTTACCATTTAGTCTACAAAGCGATATATTTTATGAAGGTGAAAACCTTTAAATGTAATTCTGAGCTCTTTTATTCTTGTAGTTAGTGAAAAAAACAGTACTCAGGTATGTTAGGATTAAAAGTGGGTTTTCATAAGATACACGTAAACATTTTAATTAATTTAGGAGAAAAGCACATGATTAATAATTTACAAAATTTATGTGGCTTTTGATTTCCTGAATCTTGCCTCTGTTTCATTATTTTAGTAAAAAGCAGAATTTATCATAAGGGGAAAATATGGTGGTTTCCTGCATTTCCATAGCTAATCTCCTCTATTATCCAAAAGCTAGCTTTTATGGCTCCGAGCAATAATTTTTATCTACTAAGGAAGTTTTAACTATGGATTAGTATTAAATTTTTTTCCCCTTTTCTCAACTTCTGTAGATTCAGAAAAGTTTAAATCATCAGGGCTCCTGTTCTTTTCTGCTTTTAGAATACTCTGATTATGATTCAGGCTGTTATATTACCACGAGTCTACTACCAACATACTACTAAAATTTCCATCCTTGGGATTAAAAGTCTGTAAACTCTTCCATTCTTGCTCTCTACTAATAGTCAGGAGCCCACTTTCCCCATTCCTGTACTTCCCTGATTTCTTTTTTCTTTCTTTTTACTTATTTTTTTATTTTTACAGACTGCATTTTGATTCATTTTGAACAAATGGGATGCAACTTTTCATTTCTATGGTTGTGCATCATGTAGATTCACAACATTCGTGTAATCATACATGTACATAGGGTAATGATGTCTGTCTCATTCCACCATCTTTCATAGCCCGCTTCCCTGATTTTTTTGCTTCCTTGCCCTCTCCATTGTCTGAAAGTCCCGCTGTGTCAGGAATGTAGCTCAGTGTGTAGGATGCCTGACCAGGCTTTCCTGTTTCCTGTTCATTTGATGGGACTTATTCTGGCTAGCAGTCCTCCCGAGGAGCTGTGTGCTCTCGGGCCCTGGTACCTCTTTTTTCTCAGTACTGCTCTCTCAAGATGGCTCACTCCTTCCAGCATAATCAATTGTCAATTTTTCAGGCTTGTGTTGTTTCATTAACTCCAAAAAATGTTCAAACTGGAGGTCTTTGAGGTCAGCATGTTGTGATTCCTTCCTCTCTCACCCAGTTACGTTGACCTTGGTGTCTTCCTCAGCTGTTAAATGATCTTGGACATAGAAATATGATAAGGTGTTGAACAACCCCAGATAAAGAAAGGAAATGACATGTACCTTCTTACATTTTTAAAAATACATGCCTTTGCCCCTTATTTATCTTGAATCAGTTTTCTACTTATGATGAAAGAGCAAAGCTTAAACCACGCAGTGTCTGGAATACCCCAGCTCTAGAAGGTACCCCTGCCCTCCCAGGGGAAGTGGAGGCTCCTGCCCTTTGTGCTGTGCTTGCTCCTGCAGCCAGGCATGCAGGAGGGCACCTGAAGGATCACTCAGTCTTCCCACTGCTGCAGCTGCTCACCTGCCACTGGAGAGACAAGATAACCTTGAAATAAGGGTGTGCTATGCCTTGAAAGAGGCATCTAACCAGCTTGCTAAGCAAGAGCATCCCTCCCGACCCCACCTTTCCCAGCATTGTGTTTCTGCTTGCAGATCTCCCAGTCCCTCTCTCCTTTCATTCCTCCCCATCTACATTCTACTCCTCGACTTCCAATAAGTGAATGGGCTGCCATATTATCACCTGGGCTTTTGCCTGATTCATGGAGAACTGCTCCTTTTCTGTTTCTGATTCTTGGCTGTTCTTACCATTCCTCAGAACTTGGACCTCACTGTGGCTGTGTGTGTGGACACATGTGTGTGTGTGTGTGTGTGTGTGTGTGTACACACATTCATTTATTTACAGTCTGGAAGTATACACATGGACTTGCTTTATTCTCATAACTTTCCATTTTCTTTTTCATCTATTTGTTCAGTCTGAATAGTGTAGCTTTGAGCAGGATACATTTCATTCTTTTTCTTTATCTAAAATGCAGAGTTTCATATATTGGATTCAGAAAATCAAGGATTTAAAGTAGATTAAATTATGCCCAAAGGGCAGTCCTGTTCTGCAAATGGATCATAGGTCCATTACTAATATTCTTGAAAATTTCTCCTAAATGGTCAGGTCATAAAGGGATATTTTTCCTGCCTATTTTACATAGTCCTTTGCCCTGCACTTCTGATTTTAGACTATTCCATGGACAGTGGCTCAAATCCAGATCTAATCAAATTTTGGCATCTCTTCACTAGAACATGGGAGCCCTGGCTGCACGCTGGCTTTGCTTTGATGTCCCCAACTAGGGTCTGGTATCCTGTGTGCATTTTTCCAGCATTTGACATTTTCATGGATTGGACTTTAGATCATTCATGAATAGGTTCAGTTGCCCAAAGAAGAAAACCCAAACAAAACAGTAAAGGTTTTTTTTTTTTTTCTTAAATGAAAAAATGGTTCTGGGTAATCAAGGTCAGTGTGAAAGCTTTGTCAGTGTTGCAAGGACATGGCTCCTTCTGCCTTCTGCTGTGCAAACTTCAGAGTATCCTTGAGGCTACTCCACGTTCCACGACGGCAGCCTGAGCTCCAGTCACCATATACGCATTCCAGAAAACAAGTGAACAGCAGCAGGGGATGAAAGGGTATGCCTGACAGCCAAGTTAGGGTTTTGAAAGCAACCTGTCTGAAGTTCTGTCATATCACATACTTCTTATCTGGAAGATTTGGAAATGTTAAATATATTATGGTCATGGCTCTTCACTAGGGGAAAAAAAGAGACTAAATAGATGGTAATAAGGATTCTCCAACACAATGTATTCTTTCTTTATTTCATGGCTGACCAATCATACCACAGAGAAAGGGATAGGGCTCAGTGAAGGATTGAAATGATTCGACATGTTCTTACTGACAGAGGAAATGAGGTGAGGAGGCAGGCCTGGCCCCGGCTTGCACAGTGAAAGTTGCTTTGCACACATTTCCCCATTAACGAGAGAAACAGGGGCATCATTTTGAAACTTTTTTTACACTAAAATTATCCCATCAAATGCTCATTTCTTCATCTTTTCTTTCATTTGAAACACAAGTTAGTTTTCTTCAAGAGTTTTGAGTTTAGACTTTTCCTCTCCCTCTCTTTCATTTTAAGACAGAACCCCTGAATTTCAGGTCACATCCTTCCGATGACTTCACAAACTCAATCCTCCGTTCTCCTGTGTTAACAAGGAAGACATAATTTCAGGCCCTGCCTGAGGTGTGTGAACTCTGCAGTCCTCAAAATTGTGTCTTATCTTCAAGAACACCCCCACCGACATCTTTTCCACAAACGAAGCTGCTTTTTTAGGGGCTGGAGTAAAGATATCTAGACACTGTCCATCCCTCTCTCTTCAAAGGCTGAAATACAGCTTCCTCTAAGTCATTCCTGGAGTTAGGTGGAGGAATGGTGGAAAGTTCCAGACTGATCTGCAGAAATTCAGTCCCCAGGAGACAGACTCCCCTGATGCCTGTGCTTTGACCTGTATCCATTAGGTCACACAATGCATATGTCAACCTCTTTCAACTGTTTCCTACCCCTGTGATATAGCCTGCTGCTTTGAAGCCAGTCTTCTTGTTGATGCTACTAATACATCTTACCAGCTGCATCCTGACCACTTCCTTTTACCCTTCTAAGAAAGCTAAGAGGTAAGCAACTTCAGAACCTCAAATCCAAAGAGGAGGGGTCTTGCAGCATTCTTCTCTCTGGGACAGGTGACCCAGTCCACAGTCTCTACTCTCTCCTTGGGTCACACATTTACCAAGAACACTGTATCAACCTGATTATACACATTAGTCTAGAGAGGGTGACACATGCTGGCTAATGCCAGACAGAGTCCCAGAGGCTCCTCCCTTGGTGATAAGGAGTCCACCCCTATGCTTTCAGATTCTTAGTTCTGCAATAAATTCTATCCTGGTCTATCAGAATTTTGCTCCCAGTCTTAGAGTGCTAATGCCCAGGTGGAAATGCACTTGTGCTGAGAAAATCCTGACCCTGAACTTGGTAGGTGTTTCACCCTAGGAGCACTTGTTTAGTTCTATGATCTCTAGGCACATGGTAGAAACCAAGGATGGAACGCATTTTCTTATGAGGCAGGGGTTATAAAAAAAAAAGCAAAAATAACAAGGTTATAAATAATTTTCCTTAAAAACAGCAATCAGAAGCAATCAAATTTGTATAGATAGAAGTATGGCTCTCAGGGCTTCTAGTACTGGTCAAAGTGGAATAAGAAGGACCAGATTTATTGTACTCTCTGAAACAACTGAAAAGCAGGACAAAATATATAAAATTATGGCTTTCAGGGAAATAGGCATCAGGCCAAAAGGGACAATGCTCCCTGAGGGAGGCAAAGAAGAGAAGTAAATGAGGTGATTCCTGTGATTGGCCCAGTTTACTGCCTGGAAGTTTCTAGCCTGCTGGATCCCATTTAACAAAGCTTAAAAGCAAGACCTGAAAGGATCAAATTATTTCCAAGTAGCTTAACCATGTCTCAAATTTAAAAAGAAAAAGAACAAAACATTTCCAGAATTCAAAGATATTCAGACCCCTACCCCCAAGGAGGTAGAATTTGTGAAGCCTGTCATCCAAATGCAAATTATCAGGTATACCAAGAAGCAGAAAACACTATCCATGAGGAGAAAAATCCATCAATCAAACAGACCTGGAAATGACCCTGAATAGGATTAGTAGACAAAAACATTTGAATAGGGATTATGAACGTGTTCCATACGTTCCAGAAACTAGAGGAAAGATTGAGCAGGTTAACTAGAGATATGGATAGTTTTAGAAAGATCTGAGCAGAATTTCTAGAGATAAGAAAAGCTTCAATGGCACTGATAAAAAAGGAAAAGAAAACAAAACATTGATGGGTTCCACAACAGATCAAAAGAAAGAGAAAAAATAAGTAGGCTTTAAGACAGTAGCAGATGCTATCCAAAATGGAAAACATGCAGAAATTAAAGAAAAAGACTAAAAATAATTAACAAAACATCAATAAATACAGGTACAACTGGGGAAACCAGATTAGGTGTTATTGGACTCTCCAGAGTGGGAGAAAAAGGAAAAAAGTCTGAATAACTATGTCTGTAAATTGTACAAATATGATCAAAACCATAGAACTGGAAGTTATTGTCTATTTTCACCAACTTGCTTAAAAGAGTGAAAAAATAAAATCTTAGAAGTAGCTGCCGAACAGGGAGAGCACTTTATTTTATTTTTTTAAATTTATTTATTTATTTTTGGTTCAGAGAGGTAGGGGAAGAATGGAGGAAGAATGGATTGTATAGAGGGAGAGCACTTTAAATACAGAAGGACAAAAAAAAAAAAAAAAAGATGGTAGCACATTTCCCGTCAGAAACAGGGACAGTGAGAAGAGAGTGTAACACCACATTTAAAGTAATAAAAGGGGAATTTTTTTTTAAATTTAGAATTTTTTTTTATCCAGTGAAAATATCTTTGAAAAATGAATGTGAAATTTAAACTCTTTTTTTTTTTAGACACCCAAAAGCTGAAGGAATTTATCATTGACATAAAATTCTCAGTTTGATCAAAGCTTTGTAAGATTTTTAAACATTCCCCAGGGCCCATGTGTGCCCATCCTTGTAAAACCCAGCGTTACCAAAGGCTTGCTGAGTCAGTTTAGCAAGTTTCCCCACTCAGTATCAGGTCACCCTCAACATCTCATCAAGTTCCTCAGGTCCTACTACCTCCCAGATGAGATCTGATCACCCTAACCTGTCTTCAGTGTCAGCAGAATATCATTAGGCCAGCATGGTCAGAACTCATCTTGCCTGTGGTGTTTCTTCTTTGGAATTTTCCATTTGGGTATCCCCTGTTCCTCAGCTATGAATTCCCACTTTCCTATTCTCTACTCAGAATCGATCCGTTTCTCCCCCATTGTAAGAACTTGTTGTAGTAGTCCTGATGTTTATTATGATGGTCCCAAATAAGGTCTTCCTTGCTGAGATTTAGCAGGTTCCACTGGAAAATGTTTTCCCTTTAACTTCACACATTAAGAGTTTTTGAAGAAAGCACTTCCAACCAAAGGAAAATGATACAATATGGAAATCCACTTCTACAAGAGGAAATAAAGACAAATACTACCTGTAACTACATGGTCAAATACTAAAACTGTGTGTGTGTGTACATGTACCAGGGAATGAACTCAGGGGCACTTGAACACTGAGCCACATCCCCAGCCGTATTTTGTATTTTATTTAGAGACAGGGTCTCTAAATTGCATGGTACCTAACTTTTGCGGAGGATGGCTTTGTACTAATGATCCTCCTGCCTCAGCCTCCAGGGCTGCTGGGATTACAAGCATGTGCCACCAGTCTCAGCTAAACCATTTTTTATTTAGAACCACTTTAAAACATAACTATTTAAAGTAAAAATAATAACAATGTGTTTGGTTGTTTATGTCATATGTAAAAGGAAAATATATTTTCACAGTGGCACATAGATCAGGAGGGGAGAAATGGAACCATATCCTTGTAAATTTCTTATAGAATATATAAAATATTATAATTTCACTGGAAAGTAGGCTGGGATAACTTAGAGATGTGTACTCTAAACCCTAAAGTAACAACTAAAATAACACAAGGACTATGCTGATAAAAGAACAACAACAAAAATTATACATTTATGGATTAAACAAAAAATTAGCAAAAAGGAAAGAATTGAAAACAAATAGAAATGCATGAAATCTATAATACATATATATGTGTGTGTGTGTGTGTGTGTGTGTGTGTATAATTCAAGTTGAATTAATAGTTACACTAAACATGAATGGTCTAAATTTCCAAATAGATTTTCAGTATATGTTTAATCCAACTACATATTGCTTCAAAGAAACCTGCTTTAAACTTAAAGATACAAATAGTTCCAATTTAAAAGGATGAAAAGTTAAGGTACTAAAAAATACATCAAGGAAAAGAAATCTAGAATATCTATTTTAATAGCAAATAAATTAGATTTCAGGGCAAAGGATATTAAAAAGGAAAAAGTGAGTTAATTATAATAAAGAGGTAAGTTCCTCAAATAGAAATAGAAATACTAAGTACTTATGCAGGTAGTGGAAGACCTTCAAACATCATGGAGCAAAAATGATTAACTTCAAGGAAAAATACATATATCCACAATTGAATAGATTTATGTGGTCCTCTTTCACAAAGTTATAGAACTATAAGAGCATACAAAGAATTTAAACAATACTGTTGATCAATTTAGCAAATCAATATTCTTAGAGGATTCCATCAACTCCAAGAAAATTCATACTCTGCAAATCTGTACTGATCACTTAAGGTGTAGACTACTTTGTAGAGCACAAAATCAGTCTCAAGAAACTGAAGAGAGTTCGACTCATACAAAGTATGTTCTCTGATCACAATTTGATTAGAAATTCAATTACAATTCAGTAATAGTATCTGTGTAGATGGTGTATACTTGTAATCCCAGCAACTTAGGAGGCTGCAAGTTGTTGTTCAGCCTTGGCAACTTACTGAGATCCTGTCTCAAAATAGAAAATAAAAATTCTGAGGTTGTAGCTCAATGATACTGTGTACCTTGGTTCCATCTCCAGGACCACCACCACCACCAAAAAAAGTCAGTAGTAGAAAAATATTTGGAATGTATCTACATATTTGGGAACTGAAAGATGCTCCTTAATTACAGAGCACTTGCATCCTAGTAAGTCTGTTTTAAATTGAAAATACATGTTATACACCTACCCTATTGTACACCATTAACCCAGCATAACTTAAACCTGATTAAATTCATACTTACGTTAGCCTATTTTATTGTAAAGTGTCAAATGTCTCATGTAATTTATTGACTGTTGTATTGAAAGTAGTAAACAGAGTGTTTGTATGGGCACACTTTCACACAGCTATGAAGTCAAGAATATCATCAGATGAACCATTGTATGCTCTCCATACTTCTAAACAACCCGATGTCAAATAAATTCAAGAGAAATTAAGAAGTATGTTCAAATAAATAAAAATAAAAATAAAAATATACTATTTGAAACTTTTCAAGTGTAACTGAAACAGTATTTAGGGATAAATTCATAGTATTAAATAAGTATATCAGAAAAAAAGAAATGTTGTACCTTAATGATCTAGATTCCACTTTGTAATATTAGAAAAAAATGGTGAAATGAGACAGACAACATTACCCTATGTACGTGTATGATTACATGAATGATGTGAATGTACATCATGCACAATCATAGAAATGAAAAGTTGTATCCCATTTGTATACAATGAATCAGAATGAAGTCTGTAAAAATTAAAAAAATTAAAAATTAATTAATTAATTAAGAAAAAAAGAAATGGAGTGCAAAGGACACCCAGGAGTAAGCAGAACAGGGGAAACTCTGAAGGTCAGAGTGGATCAGTGTAACAGAGAAGAGAAGATAGAGAAGAACCAATGAAATCAAAGAAAGTTATATGAGAAGATCAGTAAGAGTAATAAACTTCTTTTTAGAGTGCTCGGAAAAAAGATAAAAGACACAAATGGGTGGTATCAGGTGACAGTGGTCATATGACTTAGGCATTTCACTCTGTGGCATTTTGTCTACACAAATCTATGAGTTAAGTCCACACACAGCCCTGTTCATGCATATTCATAGCAGGCTAATTTGTAATAAACACTGAAAACAAACTAAATATCCATGAACAGATGAATGGCTAAACAGATTGTTTATCTATAAAATTGAATAAGTTACTAGTACAACAACATGAATGAGCCTCAAAATACTTAAATTGAGTGAAAAAAGCCAGACCAAAAAGAGTGTAGATTGCATGATTCCATTTATAAATTCCTAGGATGTGCAAACTAATCTGTAATTGGAAAATGTGGAGCAGAAGAAGCAGGTAGTGGGCAGAGTGGGAAGGCTCACAGTGGGCCAAGAAGAGACTTTGGGCTGATGGATCATGATCATCTCCTTGTGATTGACACAATGGTTTGATGGATCAAACGTGAAATTTGTTGCATAACAGTTATGCCTCAGTGAACCTGCTAGTATAGAATATGTGGCTTTTATTCGCTTGACTGCCAATATTGTTTACTAGGTAGGGGAGAAAGGGAGAGAATCAGAGTTGGCTTTGGAGAAATGGGGAACAGGTTCGTGGAGCTCAGTCTCCACATTCATCCTCCATGGCAGAATGGGCAGAGCTGGACCTCAGCTGGAGGTCCTGAGGGTTGACTCTATCCCTGTTCTCTCTATAGCTCTTAGATTCATCTTCACCCTAAAGCCCCCTTTCCATGCTGTGGAAACTGTCACTAATCAAATTAATCTCATTTCACATCCTGTTTTCTCCTCCTCCCTCAACCCATGCATTTTCCCTACATGCTCTGCCACTTCTCTAGACTTGGCCATAGCTTTATGTCCTTATGATGTCGTCTTCAATATGCTTTCTTCAAAAGTAATATTTCGAAGCATCAACTTTTCATTCCCAGGTTTTGGTATGTTGTTTCATGTTGGTGTTCTCTTAAAAATCGATGCTAAAAATGGTTCCATGTTTAATTTTACACAGCTGGAAAATGTCATCTACCAGCTAAGCTCTTGAACACAGCATGCTGTCTACAAACACACTTGTAGAATGAGAAAGCTAAGGAATGAGCAGGTGCCTCTTGTCCAGTATGTTGTGTTTGGGGATGGACAGTTTATTTTAGGATTCACCTGCTACCATTGTGTCATATTTAAGTCATCAGTGACAGTGTGCCCAGCATCCTGGGCCTTCTTTATTGACATATGAAATTACAGAATGTCATTGGCTCCCTCTAATCTCTCATTTGTTTCAGATATATATGTGATTTATTCTTGTTGTGAGTTATTACTATGAGATTAGCTAGCAGTTCATGTTTTTCCCCAGATAGTTTTCTTAAAATAAATAATAAACAGAATTATTCTTCCAGCTCGCGTCATATTACCGTATTTATCCTTTATGTACGGATCACTGCATAAATGCCGCTCTGAGTTCTCTTTGCAAAATTTATCACTGTGATTTTCAAAAAAAAAAAAAAAAAAGGAAGTCCAACATGGATATGTGCTGCCTGAGCTTTCAAATTGGTCCTAGTGATTCATCAATTTTGACTGGTTTCAGGGCTATTTGCAATTTTTCCTATCACATTATTTATTTTCACTTTTCAAAAATTAAAGGGAAGCAAGTAATTAAAAATATATGTTCTGGAAATCTCTTCAAACCATAAGTTCTCTTCGAATACAATTTTCACAGAGCCTTGGAAACTTGTTTCTGTTCTTGGGGCTAGCAGTATTTTCTATCATATGTAGAAGTGAGAATATCTGCAGATACTGTTTTTGAAATTCAGATAGCACAGTAATGGTGTTTCTTCAGAAGTGAAAAGGTTAATATTTATCTTTGTCTCTGGAGGAAGGGATTTACTGCATAAATCCTACTGGCAACTTTACGACACACAGGACAGGCACATCTTATGGAAATGCCCAAAAGAAAAAAAAAATATGAGAGAGAGGATGGTTTCTAGCCAATATAGGTTAAAAAGAAAGTGTTGAAGATTTGAAAATCAATTAAAATTCTTGGTGCCTGAATGTGGTAAATATCACCAAGATTCACCAGACATTGGTTAGCTTGGCTCAGCAGAAGATGAATATGACATATGACGGTGTATTTGGTCTCTGCAGGAGTGGAAGATGCAGAGATATGCAGTTCAGAGCAGGGCTACAGTGATCAATAGCTGCAGACCCCAACATTTGTGGGCCTGGGATCATTGAGGAATATTATTTTATGGAAGATGTGGAGGGAGAAGTGGTACAATTAAAACAACTGAATATTAATTTGCAATAATCTCACCTAGGGTAGAAATTGCTATTCTGGGGCTGACATCAGGAGGCTGTTAAAGTATGGACATATATTGGGTAAGTCCTCTCTCTGCTTCCTGCGTGAGTTTTGACAAGCCTGTTAAAAACAGCTCTCCCATTCATGAAATGGCGTGTGTGTGTGTGTGTGTGTGTGTGTGTGAATCAGGTTACAAGTAACCTCCATAGACTGAAGCCTATTTGCATCATGGTACATCCAGAGAAGTGGGACTTGACTTTTAGCAATGTGATTTTACCTTTCTGTCCTTTGGATCTCTTTGAGAGAAATCATCTTCTTCTTCAATAAATATTTCCTAAACTGCCTATGTGGTGCCTGCCACTGAGGAGCAGTGTTGACCGTCACAGTACTGATGTTGTGAGTTTCATATGTGCTTTTTCTGTTACCCTTTGTGTTAGTCTGTTTTCTGTTGCCAATAACTCAATATCACGGACTAGGTGAGCTATAAAGAAAAGAGATTTATTTAGCTCACAGCTCTGAAGTTCCCAGGGCTGGTATATGATGATGGTCATATTTCTAGTCAGGTCCTAGAAAGCACAGGCAGCACGTGACAAGAGCCCGAGAGCATATGTATATATGTGTGTCTGTTTGTTCTTTCTCCTTCTTCTTTCAAAGCAACCAGGAATCCATTGTGGGGCACCATTCTAAGGATTTTATCTAATCCTAAACTATTTCCAAAGATTCCACCTCTAACACTATAGTCAGATTTACCTTCCACCTTCAAAATACCTGGCAATGGAGATGAAATTTCAACACATGAAATTTCAACACTTGGGGGACATTCAGATCATGTCTAAACCTTAGCACTCTTGTTACTGAAGAACATGGACTAACAGACACAAAGCTCTTCTGGAACTGTCCTTCTCAGTGCTGGCTTCCTCTTTTCCCAGCAGAGTATGCAGAAAACATGGAGGAAATGCATGGGTATACAAATGAACCAAGTGAGCCCGTGGGAGCCTGTTTCTCATCTCCTCCACTTGTCCTGATTCCTGAGACACTGAACAAACTCGGGGTTTGCTTTTCCCTCAGCTGCTCCTGTGCTTCCACTTCTTGTGCTGCCTGGCACAAAGATGTAGGTTGTGCCAGGATCTGTTGCTTTAAAAAATAGGAACAAAGGTGATTATTTTTCTTAGAGCTGTGGTGTAGCCCCTTAACTCTCAGTGACTCTTATTTCCCTAGTCACCAATAGTAATTTGGTCTTTCCATGGTTTTTAATATATTTTTTCCATATCCCTGGAGCACTATGAGAATTACCTTCTTTTATGTCTGATTCTGTAAAAGGCACCTTCAAGGTCCAAGGAGGAAAGGTGCTGTACATAATACAAGTAATCTCATAACGATGCATCATAGGAATATTGCAAGGAATAATTGAACGCTGTCTGTAAAATATGGTGAGTTCCTCGGAGGACAGGTGCTATTGCAGTTTTCTTCTGTGTAAGCTTTCTGGCTCATAAACAAAAGTGTATATCTCCTTTTACACAGTCATCTTTTTTTATTTGCAAGTATTATGTCTCTGGGCTTTGAAAGATGTCTGAAATAAGAATGAAAGTAGAAAAACTTTCATTTAAATAGTAGTCAAATAAATTATATTGTCAGCTGTACAACAGGGAATGCCCTGATGTGGAAGTGAGGAGCTGTGGGCTCAAGTCTCCTTTCTGACCCTGGGATGCTGTGGACGTTGGGAGAGTGTGAATCTGCATGAACTTGAAGGACCTCTAAAGATGGAGATTGTGCTGTCCCTGACCCTTCCCACACTAGTCTGTTTTGATATGGGTTCCCCCCACATTTAGAGTTCTTGGGAGCAGAGATCATGTTTCCTTTTCCTTTATAAAAAATTTCTAGTCATAGGCATGGTGATAAGTACAGGGTGAACCCCAAATAAACATTTGTTGATAGATATGTTTCAAAATATAAACTATGATAGGTACATGTAAAACAATATTCGGATCCAGCAATTAGAAATTTGACATCAGAGACAGCACTTACTGTTCAAAAGACGACTGAAAAGTTGATATCATTAAGAGATTCTCTTGGGAAAGCTTTAAAAACTGTCAGACTATGTCATATGGACCAACTCTGAACAGATGCTAGGCTGAGGAATCTGGGAAAGAGACCCATGAAGTACGTTCTAAAATTAAGTGTGTGAAATATCTGTATTTCTGGTTGTCAATTGGAAAGTAGGTTTGCATAGATGGTCCTGAAGCCCTGGGTGAGTGAAACGAACTGGAAGTCTTCTGAGTCATCTACAGGGTATGTCAGGGGTGGGGGACAAGAGTGGCATGCAGCTAAGTGAGCTTGGTGCTGCCTTGCTCAGCAGGAGATGGACTTGAGTGCCAGTTCATGGTATTTACACAGGCCCCTGTGACTAGGGAGCTGAGCATGTCACCCAGCATTGTTATGAGATGACTTGAAGAAGAAAATATTGACATTTATTAGAGCCAAATTTTGGACTTGAATTATACAATAAGATTTAGTCTTCTGGAAACAAAATATAAGTAAGATAAAACAAAACAACAGCAAGCAAGGGGGTGGGGAGATTTCAGAGTTGAGAATTTTGTGGCTTTGTTTCCCTTTTCTAAATTTCTGAATTTTCTTGACCTTCTAAAGGGAAATCATAGTTGGGAAATTGCAACAGGAAGAAAGATTTGTTTCGAGAACATATTTAGAAAATCTAAAATGACCACTGGAATTTAGGAAATTCAGAAGTGACTATTCCAGGCATAGGGAACAACATGTATGACAAGAAAATATCTGGAATTGGAGAAAGAATAAAATATGTTTTACAAGCATATTTCTTTTCTTAAAGGAGGGATAAACTCAGGTATGACTGAGAAAAGATGAACTTAGAATCACCTAGGGGTTGTGATCTGAAAGATATGCACCTGGAAAATTCAGAATCAGAAAATCTGCAATTTTTTTTTTTCCTTTTTGCAGGAGTTTTTCAATACCAGCTGCCATGTCCATGTGATGCCTGCTAATATCCTAGGAGAAGCTTCTCAAGTGTAGACAAACCCCGCTTGGCTTAGGCATCACAAGCAGCTTGACCCGTCCCCACTCCCACATGGAATGTTGCCTAGGCTAGAGCACCCGCCAATCAAAAGAATGTACACTGCCACAGCTAATTTGTGGGGTTTATTTCAGATTATTATTTATGACACTTTATAAATCATGACCTCTCTCATAATGGTTTCCATAAAATTCCTCAATTTCAAAATTAGATCACTGAATACTTCTGTTATTTAATAATAGACATGTTCATAGAATGATTTTATAGTAAATCTTAATAGAGTTTGAGAGACTACTTGCACCTTTATTAAACAGCATGTAGCTACCTTAAGTTGCTTTTTAGGTAAAAGTGATCTAAAATATAAAATTTGAGGAATCATAGATATATAGAAAAGTAAGACTTTTAATGATAGTGGTAATAATAATTGATAATGAGGGTGATAAATGTAATCAGGTTAAATTTTTCTAATGATTAAAGAGAGATGCATCAAAGTATCAGTTACTGATTCTGGGAAAACACAAGACGGACAGAGATGACACTTTGGGTGATATTTGGTGACACTCGTTGAGTTTTAGTATTGTAAGAAAAAGATGACTTTTGCTGCTGATTTGTCTTCTGCCACTTCAGAAGAGTCCCTGTATATCAGGGATGGAGGCTACAGCATAATACAGCTGCATAAAATGCATGCTAGTGCAAAGATGCTAAAGAGAATCATTTGTTTTCTTAATAGCTCTATTTCAACAGACCATGGCCTTACCAAGAAATGCCCTGTTAGCAAAGCTGTCATTCCACAATGATCTCTGGATGCAAGAGCAATGATGGAGCACAGACTTCTGCATTTATTGTGGAATATCATTTTTCCTTTATTTTTGAAAGAATTCACAATTTGTATTCCATTTTCCTTTGGCTATAATGGACTAGGGTTTGATTCAAGGTAAAAACTCATCCAAGTGGGGAATTATACACTGGAGAAATATTTACAAGAGACACTGTAATCTTTCCAGCTAGAGTACATTAGATTTTCTTCTCATATCCAGGCACTTGAAATTGATACAGCAAATATTCCTTCTCCCCAGGTCACAGTATAAGAATAATATCATTTAGTTTACAAATTATACCTTGGGAATCAAACTTTATGTGGTACCAAACTAAAGATGGGTTGATACTGTTTTGGCAATTTACAGACCAAACATCTTCCACACCCTTGGGCTGGCAGGAATAATGAGGGAAACATGAAGAAATGGCAGCTCACTGCTTGAAATCCTTCTGCAGCTTCCCATCACCTTGGATTTAATTCAAACTCTGCACTGCGGCCTGGGAGGCCCTGCAGGACCCTGGCCTAGACTCTCCCTTGTTCTGTCCTGCATGGCACTTCCTGTTTACAACTTTCCAGGTGTGCCCACATCCTTGCACACACCCATGGCCTTCCTCCCTTTTGGAATCTTTCCTAGCTGCTTCCCCTGCTAAAATGATCTTTCCATGAAGTATTTACTTGGTTGGATCCTCCTTATTAGTTAGATGTCAGTATAAATGTCTTCACCTTTGAGAGTCTCTGTGACCACCCATTCCAAAACAGTCTCACAGACACTTAAGTAGCTTGCTTTTTAAAAAATAACAGTTATAACTATTTATCTACATTTGTTTATTGTCTCTTGCCTCCTCACAGAGTTTAGGTTCCAAGTCTGTCATTGCTAAACCTGAAACTGTACCTGGTGATAACAAGTTCTTCACTTTGTCTTGGCTCCTTGAATGAAGAAGTGGGACTTCAACATAAGGACAAAATAAAGCAAATAAAAATGTTGTTTATTTTTTTCTCACTCTTTTGATACATTTATGCTTTAATTTCATACTTAAATTCCATGAAAGGTTTAAATTTCCCTCAAAGAAATGCAAGAAGAAACATAATTTAGATTTTTTTCTGTACCCTTAGTGCCAGTACTCAGAGACTTGGACCTATTTGCTTCAAGAATTGATTAAGTTTCTTAAAATCTGGCATTTACCATGTATTTCCATTGGATCTATAAATCTAGAGATCTAGAGAAGTCTTTCAAATTTCTTATGAAAACTTCCATACTGCTCCAGTGTCAAAGAGGCGAGGACAATATCAGTGATCCAAGGAATCTATCACGATGGCGCCAAAATGAATCCCTGCCATGATGTATTCTTGGGTATATTTTCTTTTTTTTTCCCAAGGTGGTATGTTTGAGATCCAAATTTGTCTCAACTTGTTCCTATTTATATGGTTGCTATAAGAGGTAGTCAGTGATATCTTTACTTCCACCATGAAATATTTCAGTAAAGGAAATAATGTAATAAAAATAATCAAACATGTTGATGAGAAAGCTTTTTCAATGTTAGATAATATATTGATATAAACTAGTTCCTACTGTATGGTTTCCCCCTGGCCATACTGAGTTGTTATTTAAATATTGTATTGATTTAATGGCTAAAAAGAAATAATAAGAAACAGAAAGTACTTGGACCTCTATAATAATTTATTATATCAAAATTATGGGACAAAGCTAACTAGAGGAAAAGATGTAGCTTACAGTATCAATAGAAAATAAGAGAGGTGAACTAAAGGGTATGAAGTGAGGACGAGATAATAGGATGCCTCCAAAATAAATAAAAAAATTAAATATTAAGATTAGAAAATGAATCAAAATGCAGTCTGTAAAAATTAAAAAGTAAAAAAAGAAAAAAGAAAATGAATTAAAAAAATTTCTCAATAAAAATTGTTTTTTTTTGAAGGAATTTCAGCACAATTGACAAAGATTTGGTGAGATTTACATGAAATGTAAAAATGGAAAGACTTGAAAATATTGAAAATGAAAATGAGAACTCTTAATAACAGAAAAACTCAAAATGATTAGTGAGAAAGTGCTATAAAACACGTGTGATGATAACTCTGAACATCAAGACAAAATTTAAAGAAAAAAACCAAAGTGGTTTGTTGTATTTTAATTACAATATTTGTGAAATCATCTGTACTAACAAAGTGTCTTATTAAATTAGATAGAGGCTTTGTGTTAGCCCATTTTTCATTACTCTAATGAAATACCTACCTCTGGGTGACTTTATAAGAAAATGGTTTATTTAACTCATAGTTCTGGAGCTGAAAGTCCAAGATTGGGCAGCTCTGTTGGTTGGGCATGTGGCGAGGGTCTAATGGTAGATAGCACAGTGGTAGGAAGAGGAATGTACCATCAGGGTGAGAGATCACACCACAAGACAGCACCAGAGCAAGACTAAAGCCCCCCAGTCCCTCACAAGGGAATGTCCTTCTACTAGGCCTCACCTCTTAAAGGTCCCAGGCCACCTACCTGGGGTCCAGTCTGCCAACACATGGACCTTGGGGAACAGCTGAACCATAGTCCCATGACAGAAGGCCCTCCATTCCAAGTTTACCCTTCTGAGAAGCCGAGTTCTTCATTTATCTTTTGTCATTCACCTTTAAAGGCGACATTAAGCTTGTGACTTGTTTTTGGAGTGACTTACAAATGATTCTTTTGCACAAACATCTGTGTTATTTGCCTGTTTCAAGAACTGAATTGTCATCACAATTTCAACTTATTTCAGGTTAAGAAATCTAGTAAATACAAACATTTGAAGAAAATATCTCAGTATGCACATTTTCCATTAGATTAATAGATTAGTTGATATTTGAAAAGAATCTCAGGAATGCAGAAGAAGAGTTTGTGGGGTAGAAAACATGCATGGATGGTAGGAAGTGAAACTGGGACTGAAAAGATCAGAGATACAGGAGATGAACAAAGTCATCTAAGTCCTCATTTAGGCACATGTGGTGTCTGGGAGTTTTGAGCAGTGATGATAAAATTAGGTGGGGAGGAGACATGCAGTGATGAGAGAATAGCAGAGAAAACATGTGCCCTTCATACTTAATCTAGGAGCAGATATGAGAGTGTATTTTACTGGAAGGAGAACTAACAGAAGACAACAAGTGACTGCTTTTTAGTTGCTTTGGGATTTGAGCAGGACACTTGGTCTCCCCATAAACTGAAGACATTGTTTGTGTAGGAATCCCCAAGGTCCCTTCCTGTGCTAACATTCCATACATTTTAAAGCCATTCACCTAGATGTGCATAAAACTAGAGCTCTTCAGTTCTGTTTTGCTGCTTCTAATTTCCAGGGGTCTATTTCTATCATTTCATTGATCTTGAAGTTATGCAATCTTCTATTCAGAAACTATGGAGCTAGCATGTCAATTCATCATTTTTTCTTCTCCTGTGCTGTCTTTTTGAGTTATTAGTTAGCAGTTATGTGTTATAAGCACTTTAGAGTCAACAATTAATCCTCAAAAGAGCTCTTTCAGAGAACCTCTGAAAACATTTTATAAATATTAATGAAATCTATCTCATGCCTTTTTAGGAACATATGCAAATGATTTCCCTATTGTATAAATATGATTCCATATCAAGTTTCAACTTTATAATAGGGCCACAGTCAAGAGCACATGTACTAATTAAACTTCTGTTCCTTAGTTTTATTGTGATGCATAAGTGTTTATTAGCCTCAGTATAACACTCTTCTAGGATGAGAACTATTCATTTCATAAAATTTATTGACTGAAGCTTTGAACCTGGATGGAAAAAGTAAGTGTGGAATAGAATTGAGAGAAATTTGTGAAATTTAAGCACATTATCTTGTTCTCAGACACTAATGGAAGTAATAAATTAAGTATAGTTCAGCATAACAGAGGAACTCTCACTTGATGATTGCTGTAAAACCAGGTCCAAATGGATGAACAGGTGAATCCTCAGCTGAAATTCCACTTTCAAAATAAATAGATGTGATTGAACACAGATCCCAGCAAATGTTTGCATGCTGGCTCATTTCCTATGGTGAATTATAAACATCTCAACAAGACACTGTTTCTATGGGCCTCCCATGAAGACACTGCAAAATTACAACATACTTCTTATTTAAGTTATTTTCTGTGAGTGGATTTAAAAAAATGACTACTAAATCTCCAATATAATATGAAGCTGCACTATGGACCACCCGCCCTTTTGCGGCAGCTATCCACCCCTGGCCCCAGCTCATCCGCTTGCAAACATCCTTGTCAGCCATTGGATAGAATGTCATCAGTCCAGGAAAACTACACAATTCAAAAGGGGCTTCCCCGCCATCTTCTGCCCTTTTCTCTTCTCTCCCCCAGCCCTAAGAGCAGACACAGTGGTCATTTGCCTCTCTCCCTCTCTTCCTCTCTTTCTCTTTCATTCCCTATCTCACTCTCTCACTCTTGCTCTCAAGCTCTCTCTCATTTTCTCTCTCTCTCTCTTTAGGGCAGACTCTGTTTGTCTGTCTAATAAAATCCCTTGCATTAGTTCCCACGTCTGGAGTGGTTTTTCTGGGCAATTTTTCACCCTTCGCCCAACATTTACTTTTTTCTGAGAGGACTCTTTGCAACTGCCAGCAGTCTTTAGGTAGTGCACTGTCAAGAAGTCATGGGGAAGAAAATGGAAAGGAGACACTTTTCACCCACTTCTCAGTTTTGTGCACCCTGTTCTGTTCCACAGACACGATTGTGGCATAGTCCAGGCTATTTCTGTGTGCATGGCCTTGGTGTTGATTCTGAGTCTTTGCCTGTGCATTTGAATAAAATTAAAATCGGCTCTCTCTTTCATGCACTTAGTGTAAGGATCTGAGTATAATTCTAGGGAAGGGCTTATCAAATTGTAAGATGCCACAGAGTGTCATGCCCTGTCCAAATGACCATAACTGAAGAAACTGGTGTGAGTATCCTTGAAACTACAGATACTGAATTGTAAAGATTACAATAAAACTGCAAAGAAGCATTCTGAATAATTTTGATATTTGGTATACCTCTACATGCCCCCAGCCCAGTCTTAACTCTCAGTAAAACTCTACGGGTTCCACAGCATACCTACAAATGAAGCAATATTATTTGTAGATGTAGGATGACATGGACCTAAGAAAGAAGAAAAGAAAGTTTTCTGAGTTGGGCCACTTGTTGTTATAGGTGCTTAGGGCCTAATTGACTGGGGGTTCCATGAAAGAGCACAGTCCCAGCTGGGGAGCATGAGTTAAATCCCACCCAGTGTTGCATCTGGAAACCTGGAGCACACTATGAAACCAGCATTCTACTCTCTACCCTGAGAGCAAGGCACTGCAAAATTTCATTGTAGGCAAAGGGAAACAGTTCAAATTAATACTAAATGCATCTTTGCATATTTCCTTAATTAGAGATATTTTGGCCTAAAGCTGCCTTCTCTCACCCCACACAAGGGTGACTGACTGGTACCGAGATAGTAGGTTGAATGAAAGCATAACAAAAAGAAATGGGAAAAGAATGAGTTATATGTCTTAATATCTTGGGGCTTTCCAAAACAAAATGCTTTCTTTTATCTACTTTAATTAGTTCACCTCCTTTACCTGACAGTTTCCCCTCATTCACAAAAATAACTTTCTGTAGAAATACATCATCAAAATCAGGAATTAATTCTAACCAAACAGAAATGACGAAGAACAAAAGATAATTTCTAAGACCTGCAATTCTGGTAAGTGCACAGAATTCTGTGGAAGCAGGATGCCTAATACATTAAATATTAGGAAGAGCCCACAATGCCTGGTGGAAATAAGTTCAGATAAAGACAAACTCAGAGTGAATCGATATAAGTCATATTTTAATAGGTGTCTGGAAGATTGTGAAACTATGCCCACTGAATTGGTCTTCAACTCAAATTTAAAAAAAGAACCCATGTTCACATGAATCCATAGATGATGCAACTTTTTTCCAGTTGTGAAAGTTCCTTTAAGCCTTAGATTGTCAACAAAAGTTCTTGTGGCTTATTATATATCATAGCAAAAAGGCATCTTTTCCAGATTGTTTTCTGTTCAAATAGCAATATTTCTGGCCCTCTAGGAATGACATGTTGTTTGGATTACTGAGCTCAGAGAAGCCTCTGGACTTCAAAAGAAGATTGAGATTTAGTAGGCAATATATTTGCCAGCCTGTTTGAAAATTGGAATGTCATTTTTGAACTTTGTCACAAAGCATGCTGGATCTTTAAGGCAGGCATCAGAAAATTAATGAACATGTAGTTGTACCCCATTTGTCTGCCTTCTCCTGAACTAGAAGGTCAGGGATCTGCCTTTAAGAAGATCGCAGAAATTTTTTGACTTGGTAGTATTATTTAAGTAGACAATAATAGTCTACTGAATATTCACATTCTATTAAACTTAACACATACACACTCACATGCATACACACATGCACATATACACATGCACACACACACACATCCATATATGCAATGACTAGACTACTTTTTTTTCCAAGAAGGAAAAATGCCACAAATTTAAAAGCCCAGCTTGATGTGCATCTGTTTCCATAGAAATGCTTATGTGTGTTAAGAAATTTTACTTTCATTAAAGTTATTTGTGGGTCTAGCCAAAGAAAAGTGGATTTACCCTGGATGTCACAGGTCTGACACTTTACAAAGTGTATCTATGTCTGTGTGCACACAAAATTTGAACCTGGTATATACAGACATTTGCTTAAAGTGATGTGCTAACAAGATTATTGATCTATTTTCATGTAGGGCAATTAGCCTCATTCTGCTCCAAAGCCACAGATTGCACGATCAAAACCACTGATCTTGGAAATGTTTGTCATGTGTCACAGGAAGAATCTGGAGCCATAATGAGGCTGGATCAGTCCCAATTCCTGATAAGAAAAATAAAACAGGGGCATTCCTGCTGTCAGGGTGTGGGGCACATGTATCATGGGAGCAGGACCCAGGATTAGGGGTGGTCTTCCAGCCCACTCCCAGGTACCAATCTGTGAATGAAGCAGAGCCTATAAGGTGCAGCACATAATATGCAGAGGCACTGTTAGAAAACTGCAGGACAGAATCCATGTCTATAAGGCTAATGTGCTCCTCGCCACACAGACACTGGGGTTTATTGGAGGGTGACAGATTCAAGTTGGCTTAATTGTGGGAAAATTGGGGAGGAGCTCATACCTCATGTTATTGAGGATGAATTAAAACTTAAATACATAATTCTCTCTACTCTTGGTTTGATGAGTATATGGGAGTCACATAAATCTATTCCGTGAAAAACCATAATAACACACAATCCTCCTGATTATTATGGGCCATAATAGTAACTTAGTATAAATCTTTTGCAATGTCAGTGTTAAAATATATATATATTCATAAAGCTTTTGCAGCGTCAATTTTCATTGTAGAGATCACTAGTACAAAGTAAATAGAACAAAAAGTGTTTTTTAGAAAATTCATGCTGTAAAAGCTTATGATTTTAATTTTTCAATGTAGACATCTCTGTACTGTGAAAAATGTCATATTATTTCTCTATTTTTCCCCAAAGCTGTGGTTGTGTCTGTACTAGAATTGAATTAAATCAAAAGATTCAATTATTCTTAAGTGTTGCACATAGAAGATCTACCCTAGACATAGTTGAATCATCCATTTCCAATTACAATTGTCCTTATTTAACATTTATTGTGCACTTAATGGTTTTATTATTTTGCAAAATGTTGAAAATCAAATATACATTTGTTTAGCTCATGACCTCTGGGATAAGCACAATCTGTACACCTCATTCATTTTTTGATAAAGTAATGAGGAGAATATGAAAAAGATAGGAGAAGTATTTTCCATAGTGGGTTGAATGGTAGCTGCCCAAAAGATATGTGCACATCTCCAGTAACTCTGAAGGTGAATGATTTGCAAAATATTCCTTTGAAGATGGAATTAAGGTACAGATCTTGAGATGAGATCAGCATGCATTATCCAGGTGGGCCCTAAATCCACTGACAAATGTTCTCACAAGTGGAAGGAGAGGAGAAGACACAGGAGAAGCCTGGGTGAAGATGGAGAAAGATATTGGAATTATTCAGGCATAGACCAAAGAACATCTAGAGCTGTCAGAATCCGGAAGGAGTCTTCTCTGGAGCTTCTGGAGGGTGTAGGGTTAGTCTACACTCTGATTTAGAAGTCTGGTCTCCAGAACTATGAGAAAATAAATTTATATTGTTTTAAGTCATCAAGTTTTGGAATTTCTATGTCATGACCGGGGGATTAATATATCCCTTTTCACATTTTCATTCTAATTGAGGTCTTATGACTCTTAAAAACCCATGAAATTCAAAGTGATGAACTAGTAGAGGCCAGGGGATCATCTTACATGCAATTCTATTTATGATGGACGGACATGGAAATAGCCAATGTTTTCACCCACCTGTAAACTCTTTTCAGTTGATTTGCTGAATTATGGGAATCATCTCTAGGGCCTTAATCATGACAATGACATTAAAAATAAAGTAAGATATTTTATTATTATTTCAGGATAATAATACATCACTCACATGTACCAAGTGTTCCTACATCTTATGATAACTTAGGTAGCTATTATTTTTAATAATAATATTTAATAATATCTTTAATAATAATTAACACACTGAAAAATAAAGAAATAAGTTTTGCAATGGCTAGAGCTAGAGAGAGAACCTGTGCTTGTGGTGAGTACTCTTTACTTACTTGAATTACTTTTTGAAAAAATTCCTTGTATGTAATTTTATCTTCTTCCTTGGCACTTGCTCATTCTTTTCTGAATGTGCCCAAATCCCTTTCTTTAAACAAAATAAAAACCACCCCAGCCCTGAAGTCTCACCCTAGTTATTATCACCCTATCCCAAGACTTCATTAAAAAATAATGAACACTTAATATCTCCACTGCGAATCAAGGATGTATTAATTTCTCATCTCACCTTGTCTTTTCTCACCTTTTTAAACTTCGTGCACTTGTTCTATGGATTCAATTATCACCTGTAATCTGATGATTTTTAAACCTGTACCTAGAATTCTCTCCTGAGCTTCAGATGCAATTCACCATTAGGTCTTGCTCCTGGAGCTCAGACTGCTTGATCTATTTATACTCCAAACTTCTACAAAACTGTGTTTACAGCTCCCTACCTTGATTGAAATGCTCCTGTTGGAGAATCAGTCAAGCAGGGATTAACTCAACTGCATTTTTCCCCATCTTTCTTTTTCTTCATTTCAATAGAAACAAAAGCCCCAAAGTGTGACATTCATTGCCTCCGTAATAATGATCAGATTGATCTCCCTTTCTCCATCCTGAATTTCATCGGCATTGTGTGAACCTCCTGTGGTTGCTGTCTCTTCCTTTGAATGGTCTTCCTGCTCCTGTTGTACCACTTTGGGTGACCTTCCCGGTAGGTGGCCTTGATCTGCCCTGTGGGAAACACTATAAATGAGGCATTTCTAATCAGTCCAAGGAGGCTAGTTTTGTGCCTCTTCCAGAATATTTGGTATTCAATTAATACGTGTTTATTAAATACACTAAATACCATATTCTTTGTCAATTTACAAAGTCCTTCAACATATCAAAGAAAGAATATTTTTGTCACTTTCACAATAAATGTTGGGGACCAGGAATATCAACACATCTCTATTGTACGGTAAGGGATGGAAGCTCAGGATATCTAAGAGATTTGGACAGATACAGAGTGAATTGCAGAAATGAGACTAAACCTAGATTTTCCTGATTCGCAGCAGGTTCTTCTCTTACACCACCTGCATCATTGTTGAGGAAACTTGAATCTCTCCGTGATCTACAGTCCTTGTGTTAATATTCATTTTTAATTAGGCGTCACGTGTTAATATTCATTTTTAATTAGGCGTCACCTTGGAGGGTTCAGGATCATCTTCTTTCTACATGAAGCCACTGGAGGCCTCAGGCAGCCTTGGTCAGTCTTCCTCCCCTTGCATCTTATGGACAAGATGAAGCAGAACGTGAGTTCAGTGTCTAGAAGTATCCTAGATTACTAAGGCACTTTCAAGGTCCATGGTTATGTTTATCATGAGAAGAACTGCAAACATACCAAACACACAAACACACCTGGATTGGCTGAGAACAAACAAGCCAGGACAATTTTAGGCTACCATGTTTGCTCTTTTTTTTTTTTTTTTCATTTCAACTCTTTGTTGTCATTTCTGCTCTTTCATTCCCACTGATAAATCTGTTCTAGGCCTGCAAGAGTATTCTCTTCTCATCCCATTTATGACCCATGAGCCTTCCTGGATTTCCCATAATGAAGTTGAGATATAGGTTGGCAGGCATTTTAGAAATAAGTTTTTCTGAGTATTAAGTGATATAATATTGTTGAATACATTTAGTGATTCTATTTTATATATTTATTTATATATAACACAGACAATAAATATGTGATTATATTTATAATATATAGAATAAATTTCACATGATAACATTACATTTTAAGTGAATTAAATGCATTCATGTACAGAAAATCAAAGCACATTGCAGTGAGCTCTTTTCTGGATATTGAAAGAGTGAAAAGTGGTTGCCTTCAATGTGACAGACGTCATAGGCTTTGAAGTAGGTTCTGTCAATTAAAGGGGGCTTCTCTATGCCATCATTTGAAATGATGACCCTTCTCAGGATAAATATCTTTCTGTCATTAGAAAGAACTATTTTTTAAGACTGTAGTGAGGACTGACAAAATATTAATCCATTCAAAGCCCCTACCTTAGTTCCTAGCATGGTGATAACTACCACTGTATTCATGAGAGACTGATGGGAATGTGAAAAGTTCAGAAACCATGACATTTAATAAGCATGACTAACCTCAGAGCTTGCTTTCTAATAAGTAAAACCATCAGACAACAGAAGTGCTTTCAGTAGCATCATGGACAGCCAATAACTGGAAGGGTTCAAGTAGGGGCTGTATTAGAATTGTGGGGAGGGAAAGCTCTAGAGAAAATTCTCTTATTAGGTTAAAACATTAGCAAGATGCCCTTCGAGGTCCCTTTCAAGTCCAGCATTATTTGATTTTATAATTGAGATCCTCATTACCTGGGGTAGCATTTAATTCTTAGTCACTGACATCATGGTGTGATTGAATTTAACAGCCTTTTAGAATCCCTGGAGAGAATGGGCCTGATAGAGGTTGGGCAAGAGAGTGTGGTGAAGCCCATGGAAACTGCCTTGGGAAAGGAGGGGAAGAGGCAGGTGGACCAGAGGAGGCCCTTTGTTCCTTGGAGAGGGAGGGTTAATCTTGCTGAAAACTAACTTTGTGTCTCTTCATTTGCTTAGGTGAGAATTTGCTTTGTCTTGGTTACATTTAATTAGGATATCCTATTAGCAATGTTCCTTGAGAAATCTCAACTCTTGAAACCTGATTGGTGAATGAGCAATGTTCTTATACCCTTTTCCCTATATCTTTGTATTTTTAGCCCTCTGCATTTTTTTCTCTCCTGGGAGAGAATTTGCTGTTCAAGCAATTTGGTGAGATTTTCAAATTTCAGAATGTTAATGGAAACTTTGGAGTCTGTCATGCAGATTGAGAGGGTGCAAAAGAAAATAGAAAGTGGATTTCACTCACGTTTATATGATTCCAAAAGAAGAAGTCACCCCTGGATTCCTCTGTGCATCTCTGAATATACCTGGTTCAATAATGCCTCTTATGTCTTCCAGGACTCAGAGATAGTCTCTTATTTAAGACTTCGTGAAATTGGAACTCATCCAGAGCATCCTCATCTCACAAGAAGCAGACTGTGCTCAAGGTCACCTTGAGTCACCTCTGATCACCCTAAACATACACACCTCTAAAATGCTTCATATTGTTATAATACCTTCAATGCTACAAGTTAGGAATTTTATTTCTGACTAAAATCCAATTTTTAAAATTTAGAAATCTATATAGAACACTTGGAGAGGGTATGTGGTTATCAGGCACTCACACATGTAATGTAAACTTAGTGACTTGAATTAGTTTCTTTTTTAATTAGTGTTACCCCTGGCTGTAAAGGCCAGTTTCTTGAATTGGAAGTAGTAAGGAGACAGGAATATTTGTGCAATTGGAGGCAAAAATTGGTTCATTACTTAGCCAGAAAAGAGAGGTAAAGAAAAAGAAGATGTTAGGAAATAGAGTTGTTCCCATATGCCAAGACTTTCCATGTGATGGCCATGACCAGGCTGATAGCAATCATCTATAGCCTCTTAATTTCCCCCACAGCTGCTACAGGATCCTGGAATCACAGCATATGTGTGAACTGCTGTGGACTCCAAGCATCAGAAGCCTAACATGAGTGCTACTATCTTCTATGTTCTAGTCATTAAGAACGTTCTGGTGTGGGTTTATGGGTGAAGCTTGTTTTAAAATGTGATTTTACGTTAGTAGGTAGTAAATTCATATGACAAAAAAATTGACCATTCCATGCATTTTTAAATGTACAGTTCACTAGTGTTAATGACATTCAAACAGTTGTGCTACCAATCTCCAGAACCCTTTTCGTTTTGCAAAATGAATATTCTATACCCTTTAAATAATGATTTCTCATTCCTCATCCATTTCAACCAATGACTGTCACCATTACATTTTCTGACTCTGAATTTGACCACCCTACTTACCTCATATAAGTGGAAGAAGACAGGATTTGTCTTTTTGTAACTGGTTTATTTCAATTGGCATAATGTCTTCAGGATTCATGCATATGAAAGTAAATGTCAAGATTTCCCCCATTTTTAAACTCATTTGTGCAGCTCACGTTTGGCTTATCTGTTCCCCTGTCAAAGGATGAACAAGGTGTTTCCCCCTTGTGCTGATTGCGAATGATCCTGCTAAGAACTTCAGCGGGCAAACATCCCTGGAGATCCTGCTTTCAATTCTTCTGGGTATATACTACCTAGAAGCAGAATTGCTTGAGAAAACTCCTTTTTGTAACAAGATCTGAGATGAGGGTGGGGGATTTGTCAGTGCTTCTGAGTAAGAAAACCAAGGTGAGGGAGGAGTAAGCTAGGACTCAGGTGCAGCCTGGACCTCGAGGGGCAGCCAAAGATCTGTTGTGCATCATCAGATGCGCTAAGGAAAAGCCCTGCTGAGCTCCGTGCCACATCTCATTTAATTCGGTCCCTACCATAGCCAAGAGGGAGGTATTCCAGTCTTTCCAGAGGGAGCAGTGTGGGGAGGAGGGGGGGTGACAAAATGGTATCATGAGTCACAGTGTCACATTACCTGGATTTCTACCTCATCTCTGCCACTTACCAACTGTGTGACCTTAAGAATATTACTTAATTTTCATTAAGCAATTATCTCTAGATGATAATTGTCTTGAATATTAAATCAGCAGATTCATCTAAGGCTTTTTGAATAATCCCTGTACTAAGTGCTTAATAGATATTATTATTATGACTTTCTTTCCTTTCACAAATGAAGAACTTAAATAGTGGTATGGTTTGATGAAGATTATGCAGTTGTCAATCAACAGAACAGGATTTATATTCATCTATTATGACTCTAATGAAAAAGCTCTTTCAAGAATTCCATTGCTCGGTCTCTGTGTTGATAAATTATAAAGCTCCCTTTAAATCCAGAGTACAGCATGTGGATTTAATTAATTGGTATTTTATTTAGTAAATGTTTATTGAGCAATTACTTGTATCAGGTACTGCGTTAACTGTAGGGAATACTACTGTAGGCTAAGGAAGACGAGGGGACATATTCATTAATAAGGTGCAGGAAAGAAAAGAAAAACACTTAAGAATCAATTCCAGAAGCACATGAGATTTAACAGAGTTAGCATATCCTGTTACTGGCAAGGCCTGACTGAGAGTTTAGGTAGTTGCCATAAGAGCTGTTTTCCCTTGTATCTCAAAAACACATCTGTGTATTTTGATCTTGTTTCTGTTCCTACCACATCCTCCCTTCAACTCCGCACTACTTCAGTGTTTAAAAGAAATTAATTTGCACAATCACTGCTTCTGGTTGCTCAGAGCATTGTCTCATGGTGAGAGGTGATAAGTGGGGAACAGTGAGAAGGAAAACAGCTCTTTACTAAACTCTGCTCCCTTTTTAACCCTTCTAAGGCACAGCGCTGCTTAATTAACCAGCCGGCACCCACCATCCTCACTCAAGTGGCCCAGGGCCAATCCCTGAGCCTCACTTTATTTGTATTTTCTTTACTAAGCAACAAGCTTGCCAGCTTGAAGTGTCTGTGTGATATGTAAATGATGCCCTGAATCGTTTTTTATATGCATTCCGCTTGGCACTAGGAAAGCAGTTTCAGGGCTGTCATCTCTGCTGAAAGATATCAAGCCTCAGATGTCAAGGAAGATTCTCAATTTAATTCAGAGAAGCTGGATATTTGCTTCCTGGCTCTGCTGATTTCCATCAGTTTGCTTGATTTATCTGTGATGATGTAAAGGCTGTTGCTGCTGTTTTCACCTTACGGAACCTGGGGTTAATTAGTCTCCAAGGACACAAGGATCTGAAGATGTTGCTCTGGTTGTAGATGGAGCTGCAGAAGCTCAGTGCAGAGAACACAAAGGAGCAAAATGTGGGGAGGGGATTCTTGGGGACATGCCTGGAGGGGGAAGAGGAGGAGGTTAATGGCTCTGTCTCTCCTTCTCAAACCTAGAGAGAGAGCTCTGCTAGAAAGAACCCTGAATGAGAAAATGGCTTTCCTTGTCAGGAAGGAGACTCTGGATCTGGGTCCACCCCCTGGGTCCACATATACAATTCCCTTGTATATGTGCTTCCTGGGCTGCCTGAGGTTGGTCCCACCCTGCAGGCCCACAGTCTCCAGTTGCTGTGGGGGATGCAACTGTGGTGTCACATACTCTTTAGGAGAATGGGAGTGGGTTAGCAGAGCTTCCCAAACTGTCTATTGCAGGAACATGGTAGCAATGTTACCTCTCTCCAAACTCCACTAATGTACAGGCAGGGTGTTGTGCAATGCAACAACTTTAGTTACTTACTATTTACCATCGTTTTTGTATGCTTAGACTATCTCTCCAACCAGATATGAACATTCATGCAAGGAGGGGTTGGTTTTAGTCTTCTCTTTTCCCAGGTGAGGACATGTGATAGGATCCCAATGAACTCTTAATTCTTGATACACCAGTCCTGGCAGGCTGTGACTTGTAGGCTTCTCCCTTTCTCAGTGCTAAATTTATCTTCTGCATCTGCACCGGCTTTGGGGAGATCAGAGAAAGGCTGGGGCCTCAGCAGCTTCCTTGAGAGTTGCTCTAGGATGGTGGGAAGAGCCCTTCTTGGAACACATTGCACTGTCCTCTCCTGGTGCAGTTGTACAGACTCTGTCTGGAAATGATTCTGACTCTGGCCTTCTCCTATGATGCATACGGAGTCTTGGACAGAGAAGAGAAAAGTGAATGTGTCATTAAGGACCCAAGATAAGTGAGTTTTCCTCTCTCTCTGAAAGGTCTGTACTACCTGAGATGCCCATTCCTGAGCCTGCAAGTTCAGTCCTTGCTTACCTTTGCTGGTACGGAATCTTTTCTCAGAGTTCTTTGTGATGGCCCAACATGGTCCAAGGATATTACCTTTCATTTCACCTGGGCAGATGTTTCTAGTGGTGGCTTCATACATGGACAGAAAGGGGCAAGAGATCTTAGGGCTCATATGCTCAAGCATGTATCTCCATCAGATATGAAGAGAACTTCATCTCTACCACTTTGTTACACAGAGACACTAGGCACGTGGCTGACACCACAATTATACATACATCCCTATCTCATCTCAGAAATCCTTAGAATAAAAATTAGCAGGGTTGGTATTCTTTTATAAAAATAATATCATTCAAACATTTTGGAATTTGCGTAATTTCTAAACAATTGTTGTCTATGTTCTTTATAACTGGGTGTGAGAGTCCCAGCGGCAGTGTTGAGAAATGTTGGAGAGGGAAATGATTATTTTGCTTCTTAGGTACAGAATTCAGGACACAGGTGTGTGTGTGTGTGTGGTATTTTATGTGTGCCATTTTAAAGTGAGAAACAAAGACTGGGTGGGAGAACAGCTGACTTCAATCTTGATGCACACAGATGCTCTAGAATTGCAGGTGATTGCTAAGCCTGGGGTATCTGGACATGCACCAATGCAGCACTCCAAGCAGGAAGACTGCAGCTGCGGTTGCATTTACAGGTCTGGTGCTGGTGAGGAGGCTGCCCCAGCTGCGAAGTTACCATGAAGTCAGTTTACAGAGAGAACTGCCTGTGGCAGTCTGCTGCCCTTCCTCCTGACTCTGTGATTTCTAAAAGTCACCTGCAGAGCTGTGTGGAGATTGTGCTCTGGGGACTCTGGAGTTATTTCTTCTCTTCCCTGATGGTGGAGATTGTGTGACTGTCCAGTGGGTCCTTGGCTGGACAGTGGAGGATCCTTGAGGCCAGTTGTTGTGTGGGGTTGGTCACTGGGAATCACGACCTGTGTGTGGTGCTCCTTCCAGGCACCAGAAACCAAGAAGTCGTGGATTTTACTTAAAGGGGGTTATTTGGTTGGTTAACTAATTCATATTTGTATATGCACACATATGTAACTATGAGTTCTCCAAACACATGTATGCATATACAAATATAGGTTTATTTCAGCTGCATTAATGAGTCTATGCAGAGATATACTATATTGTATATAATTCTGTCCATATTATTCTCCAGGTAGAGCATGCCAACAGGTAATTATGGAGTCCAGAACTGGGTTGGATGTTATATCTGGTTTCTGATCAGTACCAATGTTTTCTTTCATTCCTTTAGTACTTCTGTTGTTATTGCGAGGTCCATATTTACCTTAAAAGCAATAGTGCCATATTACTGATTCATGCCAACTTCAGTCTTTTTAATGACTCCTGGGTCATAAAAAACATGTAATTTTACTCTAAACTTGGGTATCTCTGATAGAGGTAGGTAATCTTTGTTTGGCAAACACTATTTAATATAGCACAGTGGCAAGTTGAAACTTAAAAAGCTGAAGAGTAAAACTTAACTTGTCTTAGCCTGAGTCATTTGCTTGAGAAAGGGATGCTGACTGGAGCTGAAGAAACTCGGAGAATTTGTAGTGAGATGGAAGATGTGGTCCCACAGAGCACAGGTTGAGAGAAAGAGGTGACCAAGGAAAGCAAGGCCACTCAGAGATCTCTGTCTCTGTCCAGGTCATCTTTGGGACTTCCTAGAAATTCTGTACGTGGGACTAAATTTGTTACTGAAAACATAAAATTTTTACTTGCCTGCCAAATAAAAGGAAGGAACCTAAAGGCTACAGACTTTGTTATGAATATTATGGTTACAAAAATATATCTGGGTTGGGATTCTGGACGTTCATTGCCATTCTCTGAGGAGGATGGGGTCAGTGAATTGGCAGGACAGGGAAGAAATACCTGTAGCAGGTGTTGAAACCCCCACCTGCCCACAGAGGCCAGCAGGACACACAAATGAGCACACGGAATCTGGGAGGATGAGAATAGCAGCAGAAGCTGGTGATGAACGGCAGCTGGCTTCAGCCTGGCGGGGAGGAAGGAGCAGCTAGTTGGGGGGACTGGCTGCCTAGAGCCACTAGGTTCCTTCTAGAGGGGTGGCTGCTGGTTTCCAGCAGGTGTCCTATGTAGGAATGGAAGCCTGGTGGGGTTGATGGCAAGCTTCAAGTGGAGCAAGGATCTATATTGTGATGTGAAATATGTCAATTATCAGTTATTGGCAACAGATTCAATTCTAAAATGAAAAGGAAAAAGAGAAGAAAAGAGAAACTGGGGAAAAACCAAAAGCACAACATGGCCAAAGGAACTCCAATTTGGGCTCCACACTTCTGAGTTGGAGAGGCCTTGGTCAGTCAGAGTGGACAGGGCTAGACATCCAGCGAGTGACACTGGAGGACTGGCTATTTGGACAATAATGTAGAGGCAATGCGATCCTACACGATGGTGCTTTATACTTGCTGTTTCGATCTGGCCCAGATGGCCATAGATTATGCTGAAATAAACTAAATAAGCCATGAAAGTCAATTATTTCTAACCATCCACACTGCCACTTAAACAAATGCTCAAGGAGAAGACGAACCTATGGAGCAGGGGTTGGTGACCGCTTGCTGGGTGTGGACGACTTCAGAGCAGTGTTCGAGCAATAAATATAATGCTTTCCTATCAGGGTTCAACTTGATGTCAGTTCTGATGCCATTACTGGCGAAATTATGTCTTCTTTAAGAATATCTGGAAATAATCTTTTTTTTTTTTTTTAAAGAAATGGTCTCCTCTGTTTCTTGAGTTTTTAACTCCGGCTCCCTTCACTTGAAGCAAGGAATTTGCACGGGATCAGTCGAGTACTGATCCGTGGGAGGAATACTCAGAGGCCCAAAATCACCCTGCACAGAAACATATCCCCACACTCACACAAACTCCTCCAGGCGAAGTTGCCTTAAGTAATTAAAGGTAATGTGTATCAAGCATTAATTACAAAATCACTGTGTGCTTCCGCCTTGTGCACAATTACCAGACAAGCAGAACAAATATCATCAAGCCACAAGGCTGCCCTTGCACCAGGAGCTTCAGCGATTTATTTTCAGACCTTCAGTTTTCTATTCATCATGCATGCATCTCTATACATTCACCCTATGCCTGGATGAATGGGTACGTGCTATAGCATGAAGGTTATGAAAGTGGGTTCACGAAAGTCAGAGATCCCTGGACTTGCTCTTTCCTCAGAGCTATTTACTTGCCCACTACATTAGTAAACACACTATTTCAGTGAGGACTTGAGCTCAGTCGCTCACTGTAGCCTCATTGTCTAGAAACATAACTACCTATAGGAGTTTCTTTCTTTTTTTTTTTTTTATCACGGAACATAAAGGATTACTCTTGCTATAAATCAGAAGTTTGTAATTTTAGGGTCTGAAATAAATCACACTGCAGGAAAGAAAGAATTTTAATTAAAATTAGAATGAATAAAAAAAACTGTTATGATTCTTCCAGCCTTATATATTTTACTACCAGATGCTTTGGCACTATTTGTTCCAGGTGTTAGAAGAATGAGTGACATTCTGACAGCCTGAAATATATTGGTGGACCCGTAGACATTTGAAGTACCTCTCCATTTGAAGGATCCAGAGTCTGCGATTTCAGCTTTAAATGGATATATCTTCTGGTCTACATCTCACCTTTCAGGGATGATTCACAATTATTTTTTAATAAATAATTATGTTTGGCTTACCTGGAATGATTGTCTTCAAAAGAAGATATTATTTTAGTATCTAGGGAATGATATATCATAGCAGAAATGGACAGAACTATTTACGATTTAAAATAAAATATAAAATATTTGAAGGTTTAAATGTTTCTTGGTTGACACATGACCTAAAGCTTACACTTAATTATTGTAAGTGATTTGTTGCAGGATTTGTTTGCATGAATTTCACATTTGCAGAATGTCTCTGTATATAAGGACAAGCAAATGAAGTTTAGGGTTTACTGATAGATCACATCAGTGGCTCTCAAACTGTAGCAAGCACCAGAAGGACCTGAAATTCTTGTTCAGTACCACAGCTCTCTGGGCTCTATACCCACAGTTTCTGATTCACTTGGTCTGAAGTGGGGCCGAGAATTTCATTTCTAACAAGGTTCCTGTTGATACTGATGCTGCCAGGCCAGAGACCATACTCAGAAATCATGACCTCCAGAAATCAGCCCCATCCTATTCAGGGCAAAGTGTCTGTGGTTTATGCTGATACCATGGTTGGTGCTCATAAACAGATGACAAATGGGCAATGCTGCTGAAAGCCATCGAAATGCCTGAGCACTTTTATTACTTGGAATTTTTAATGGACCACCTTCCAGTAGGAAAGCATCTGAATTTTGGTTACAAAAACAGTTCACAATGATATCAGATTAAAGCATTCCATTAAAGCAGAATAGTGGTTCTACCTTATTAATAAAATTTACTGCTACATATTATTATTATTACTATGTTTTTAGCATTCTTATGGATTTTGCTACATTTGATTTTTGCTCTCCATTTAACTTACATTTCACAGTGTCTGCTTTTCCCATTCAAACAGAAGGGGTGAGTTTTTTTTTGTTTGCAGAAATATCTAATGTCAAATATTCTTGTCTTTTTTTGCATCATAACCACTTCATTTAGGGAAAGATTTCATTTCTGGTAGGAATATTCAAAACCATTGTATTTTCCCATTATGGAGTGACTTTTAGGAAAACTGAAGAGATGTGAGACATGACTACAATTCCTTTAATTAAAGTGAAAATATCTATACTGATCTAGGGTATACCCTGCATGCTTGAGATAAAAATGCAAGTCAAGAATAGTCACAATTTAACAACATTTAAAGAGGACTTACTGAGTTATAAGTATTGGTAAGATCTGGAAGAGGTAGCATATGGAGTTAAAATCGAATTTTTAAAATATAGATCTGAAAAAATGTCACTTGGCAAATTTCCTGCATATCTTTCTCCATTCTCCTGGGTTCAACCCCATCTTTAGCAGAGATTGTTAGTATAATACCTTACTCCCGTGTGAAAGTGTTCCAAGTAATTTGAATCAATTTATTGGAAGAAGCATGCAAAATAAAACCAATTCTTCACCCCTAGAAGAAATTTCCTCCATGATTGGCAGAGACTGTCAGTTCCGTGCCAGGTATTATGTGAAGTCCTTTATAAATGTGACTTCAATTATTTCTTATAATAAACTTTCATATTGTGTGCAACTGTTACTTTGAAGCTGCTTTATGTCCCATAAGAATAAAATTGACATTTTTAGTCATTTACTGACAAAGAAAGGGAGAGTAGACATATGGATACTATATTTGCTGTCCCCTGGCTTAATCCAGTTTTCTTATTTTACAGATGAGAACACTGAAACTATATTTTTTTTATAATCACAAAATTGGATGCTACGGTGGCATTGGGAAAACAAAACATGACTTAAATAGCTTTTAAAAAAAAAAAAAGTGGTTGAGCTGAATCTAGCCTCCATGTCTCCTGTTTTCTAAAACTGCAGTTTTCCTCTAATTGTTTCATCCAGCTTGTTCTGAGATGCATTTTGTATTCATCACATACAGATAGTAATTAGTTCCTTCGTACTCAAGTTAGGCGATTCTTTAAATGGCCTCACAGGAGTAGAGAACTTGACAGTGGAGACAAACTCAGTGATGGTTCGTTGTTACCACACTACCCAAAGCCGAAGGGCAGTGAAGGTTCAAGCATTCTAACACAGAAAGGGACCCAAGCCTGCTAACTCAGACTCGCTCACCAGGCAAATCCTGCAGACTTCTGTCCACTTTCTCCTCCACTTCCTCAGTCCTCAGCCTGCCTGACACCACTGCACAGGCTATGAAAAGCTTAAAGTTTAACAATGGAGAGGAAGACAATCGAAAACCAGCCTGAGAGGTACACATGAGGAAGGTTTTTTTCAGTGATGGGACTGATAGCACACTAAAGATGATCCTCTGGGAGCGCAATTTCCAGATTATCCCACAGTTGCAAAGTCGTGAAGGAATTTCCCAGATAGACCTACAGTTATGGGCTCTGGATGGCAGGTTTTCAGGAGGCAGACACATGTGACCTGAAAAGTAGAGAGAGAATCATGTTTAGCAGAAGGAAGATGAGGAGAACCTGAGAGAGATGTGGCAGAAGAGGAAGATGGAGCAATCCTGAAGGTAGGCAGGGCTGTCCTGCCATGCTGATAGAGGAAGTAGGAGATGGAGGACATGAGCCAAGATGTCATGGCCTCCAGAAGCTGAGAACCATCCCAACTGACAGCTAGTAAAGAAACAGATATTGGTCCCATAGTCACAAGACAATGAATTCAGTCAACAACCTGAATGAATTTGGAAGTGGATTCTTCCCAGAACTCCCCAATAAGAAACCAGTCATGTGACAACTATACTTACATCTTGTGAAAGTGGGAAAGAGAGCAGCTGAGCTGAAATGAACTATTAACAAAACTAAACTAAACTAAAATAAATTGTGGATTTCCTGAAGTTGCTAAGCTGCTGCAATCCTTCAACATAAAAGTGCACTATTGGGGATGAGCACGTGATAGGACTGTGATTGGCCTGTAATGAAAAACTCGGCTTTCTTGTGATTCTGCACACCCTCAGTCCATCGCATTTGTCAGTCTTCCAGGGCAAGAAGCGTATGTTGTTTGTTGTCTTCGTATCTCTAGTGTCTTAATAATAGATTTGTATAGTAGGCACTAAGAGGTTTATTTTCACTAAGTATTATTTGGCGCACCTAATATAAATCTAAATCTCATAGCTTACCCTTTGTGGTAGGCTTTATTACTATGCCCATTTTACAGAGAAGAAAAAGGAATACAGGAGCTAGTCACCTCTCCAATTCACATAGCTAGTGAGTGGCAGAGGTGAATTTTTGAATCAGGTAGGCTACTTGCCTAGTCCATGCTCATAATCACTGTTATCTTGCTATTTGCTAAGCCAATGAATGGATATCTGTAAACACCAGAGATTTTTAGCATTTACAGATTTTGAAATTTCTTCCACCTGTTCCACAGTCACTTTTCAGTTGCCAAAAATGACATGCCTCCAAGTTTAAGCCTAAGAATCTGCCAAAGTAACCATTGCATATGGTCATTGGGAAGATTCAGCTCTACACCATTAGCTTCTGGATCATCTTAAATCTACATAATCATCTCTTGAATCAGTCTCTTGCCCACAGCCCTATTGTATCTGTGGGCTCTTCCAAGTCCTAAAGGTTTTGGAATATCAGTGAGAGTGAGCAGGAGCTTGAGCTTGGAAAGCCAATCTGTGCTCTGTGAAGTGATGCTCTTCCTCCCAGTGTGTGGGGTGAGAGATGAACTGTGCATCCAGGGGTGGCGGTGGGGTGAATCAACTCACAGATACTTAGAAAACTGATGCAGCCTTCAACTGAATAATACGTGGGAAGTATATTTTCTTGTCCCGGTGTTTTTCTGTCTGGTCTTAGAGCTGTTTCTCTGCCATCCCTTCCTAAGAGGAAGTATTTATAAGGGTAGAAAACAAAGTATCCAAGCATCCTAGGAAGAGTTATTGATTGATGTTATTCCAAGGCATTAGATAGGACCAATAGGATTTAAATGAATGAAAAAAAGAAATTCTGTGGGAGGAACAAATGCGGATGAAGAAAATCATGTATAGAGAACCTTCCCTTTGACCCACCTGGGGAAACGATTGAGTTAAGGAGAGAGCGAGAGATCCCTGTGTCCATTGCAGTGAAGGAGTGCGCACACCTGGAGAGGGAGGGCCATAGGGCCTCTTGGAAGGTGCATCTCAGCTGGGTGGCATCTCAGGGAGGCTTCATTCTGAGTGGGTTGTGAGTGGAGCCCAGGGTCTTCCCCCAGAATGCACCTGTGGGCAGTGGCAGACAAAGGGTGCGGCAGTGCTCTGTGCAGGCAACCGCCCTCTCAGTGACATGCTCCCAGCAAGCTCTGCCTCCCATCTCATCAGTTCATATCAGCACACTTCACTGGACAAACTGGAAGACCTGTGTTTCCCTCCATTGTGGCAGGATGGAGACTCCAAGTCAGAAATCAAGTAGAGTTATAGAAGCTAAAGGAAATTACGTCTCATATTTCATTCCCTCATATGGATTTATGCTTTCCCATTTTTATGCTTTGAAAACAAGGTATTCATCCATGTATATTAGTCTGTACACCCAAGGAGAAGGATCTCCTGTAAAATAAATGGATGTCAAAATGGATATTACTGCATGCACATAGCATTCAACAACTAAAACGTTGCATAGAACGATGGCACTGCTAAAAACGTCATCTGCACGATGTGCTGGCCACATGGTCCCACTCTCCAAACATTCCTGCCATGCTAGCCCATAATTCATTTTCTTCCAGGGAGTTTCTGTTTTACTCCTATCAATCTGAATTGCTGTTGTTTTTAGTTTTCTTCTTGGTACTGGGATTGAATCCAGAGATGCTTTAGCATTGAACCACATCCTGGCCCTTTTTCTTTCACTTTTTTTTTTTTTTTTTTTTTTGAGACAGGGTCTCAGTATGTTGCCAAGGGGCTCGCTAAATTGCTGAGGTTGACCAGTGACTTGCAATCCTCCTGTCTCAGCCTCCCCATTCACTGGGACCACAGGTATTGGCCACCATGTCCAGCTTGCTTTCTATCGCTTTTGCCAAGTGGCCTTGGCAATAAATTTTTATTTAAAAATGTACTCCTTTGGTTTCTCTTTCCTGTTCACACTCTATAAATAGCATTACAGTAATATCCCCAAGTAATCTATTTATTTGTTTAAAACTATACATGATAAGTTTTATAAGGTAAAATATGTGTAACAAAAAATCTGCAGTTTTAAACATTTTAAATGCATAGCTCAGCATCACATTGCTGTGCAAATGTCACCATCAGTCCTCTTCAGTCTATTTTAATCTCCCTGAACCGTAACTCGAGATCTATTCAACAACTCACCATTTCCTCCTTGAGTCATCTTACTGTTAAGGAGTCTGACTACTCTAGGTGCATCACATAAGTAGAACCTGTTCTTCTGAGAGCGGCTTATTTGACCTAGCAGAATGTCCTCAATGTTCATCCACATTGCGGATCTGGGCATACCATCAGGTGCATCATCTTACACATGGTGGGAGACCGGGAAGAGACAGAAAATTGCCAGGAAGAATATGTGAAGAAAGAATGGCCCAAACCTTCTCTAATTTGAAATCAAATATGAGTCTACACACCCACGAAGCTCACCAAAATTTGTGGGATAAACTCAAAGATCCAAATCAACATCCACTGTGGTCAAAGTGTCAAAAGTGAAAGAAAAAGAGGGGATATTAAATGCAGCAAGACAAAAAGACAGGATCACCTCCAAGGAGACCTGCATAGAATCCTGAGCTGATTCCTCATCAGAAGACCTGAGGCCAGAGGACAGGTTGAGGTGGGGTGGAGGCGGTGCTGCCATAGTTCAAAAGTGGACAGAAAAATATTGCTAACCAAAACCTCTGTACCTCGCAAACCACTTATCAAGAATGAGGGAGATGTTCGACATTTTTTCATGTATTTGTTGATTGATTGTATTTCTTTTTCTGTGAAGTGTCTGCTCAGTTCCTCAGTCACTCCTTGGTTTATACCCAAAGGATTTAAAATCAACACACTACAGTGATGAAGCCACATCAATGTTTCTAGCAGTTCAACTCACGATAGCTAAACTATGGAACCAACCTAGGTGCCTTCAACAAATGAATAGATAAAGAAAATGTGAGATATATCTATATATATCTATATATCTATATCTATATATATTGTATGTGTACAAACACACACACACACACACACACACAAAGAAGAATGAAACTATGGCATTTGCTGGTAAATGGATGGAGTTGGAGAATATCATGCTAAGTGAAATAAGCCAAACTCAAAAAAGCAAAGACCAAATGTTTTCTTGGATATGTGGATGCTAATTCACAATGGGGGTGATGGGCACCTAGAGAAGAATAGAGTTACTTTAGATTAGGTAGAGAGGAGTGAAGGGAGGGGAAGGGGTACATGGGTAAGAAGGATAATAACAGAGTGAAACAGATGTTGTTACCTCAGATACACATATGACTGCATGACCAATGTGATCCTACAGCATGTACAATCAGAAAAATGAGAAATCATACTCCATTTATATATGATTAATCAAAATGCATAAATGTATTCTATGGTCACATGTAACTAATTAGAACAAATAAAAAATTAATAAAAAAAGAATGAAGGGGAAATTAAGACATTTGCAGACAATAAAACCTGAGGAGGTTTGTTGCAAGAAAACTTGCCTAATAACAAAACGTCAAGGATGTTTTTCAAGCTGAAAATGAGCAAAAAAGACGCAAATAAAAGCCTTACAAAGAAAGACCCCTGATCAAGGTAACCATGTAAGTGATTTTAAAAGATGATGTTTCTATATTCTTGGTTTATAACTCCCCTTTATGATTCCAATGTAATAAAAAAGAGGAATGCACAAAGCAATAGTTATAAATTCATATAAATGGACTTGCAATATGTAAAAATATAATTTGTGATAATAACTATATAAAATGGGGGCATGTCGCTGCATAGGGACAGACAGATTTAGTTATTGAAAATTAGTCTTTATTCCAATTTATTTTTAATGTATGTTAATTGTAATCCCCAGGGACATCACTAAGAAAGTAGCTAAATATATATTAAAAATTAAATTAGAAGTGAATGCAAGTGGTACACTAGGAAGGATCCAATGCAAAATCTGGCAGAAGTTGAGGGACAAAGATTTAAGACAAGGAGGAAATAGCAAAGTCACAGAAATAAGTCAGTTACCAGAGGTTATATTTCTTATCAGAGGTTATATAAAACAACAAATAATTTATCAGATTTTATATTGGTTATAATTGCAAAACTATTTCCCTATTTGTACATTTTATCTCATCTTGGATATGCAGGTAACCTCTTCATTCAGCTATTTTTCTAATGTGAAATAAAATTTCCCTCAATAGGAGATGAGGAAACATTTGAAGATTTCATCAAAGGTGTCATTAAAGAAAACTGAACTTTGCTTTCTCCATGCTACACAAGAAATTTAATGAGAATGACAAATACATGAATCCAAACTCAATGTTCTGTGTCACCTTATTTCACAATGTGTATTTTGTGTGTATTTCCTTTCTGCATTTCATAATTCTTGAATCTATATTGTCTTGCCATTTTCATGATGGATTTCTTTTATCTCCATAGGAATGCCATTCTTCATAGGGCATCTATGATATATTGTAGCATAATAGTTATATGCTATATAAGAATAGGACTATATAAGAATAGGACTGAAGAAACCAGAGAATTTTCTTTCAAATTCTGATACTATACCTACTATGAATTTTGAACATTAGACAGCTTACCCTCCATTAGCCTTAATTTTTAATCTCAAAATAGCAATAATATTACTGATCTCAAGTGTCAAGAGTGATGTCAGTAATAAAATATTATCTATAATGTATGTAACATTAGTGAATAATATCCAGTTTGTATTACTAATATTAATTTAAAATTAAATATTGATTTCTTTGGCTAGAGGATTATTTATATTAGTAATCTATATCAGCTCTTGTGTAGTGTCTGGGATATTTCTGATGGATTAAATTATCTATTTTAATTATTCTCCTAATCTCTGGGTAGATGGAACTCCTACCTTTATCTCTAGCTTTGTCTGATTGACCTCTTCAAAACAAATATCCTGTTTCCTCTTAAGTCTCAACATTTTCTTCCCCATTCTCTTCATCGAGTTTCTTAAAAATAAAATTTATTCTCGGTTCCTGTTTTTCCTTTACACACAACATTAATACCTGAGCAGATCCTGTGTTTTATTTGAAAGGCTTACACCAGAATCCATCCCCTTTCCCTATCTTAACCAAAGTTGCTTTCTAGCAGCACCCATACTGTGGACCAGAAGAAAATGGCAGAAGGAGATGTAGAGCTTTCTGTACTAACATCACTGTGCTGCCAAAATTTACCTTGGAACCTACAAAGAAAAATATCTGACTGGAGTCAGCTCAGGGCGGCCACCCTGGTAGGCTCTGGCAATCCAGTCTGCCATTTGTGCATAGACCACAACTGGAGAGATGCCTGCCTGGCTTGCCTTATAGCCTCCTCCGTCCTATCTCTTTGCTCCCTTCTTCCTTCTTTCCCTCCTTCCCAAGAGCCCTAGTCACTCTTCCTTCACTCAGCTTCTGCGTCATCTTCTATCACATTGCTTAGATGTTCAAAAGTCCAAATGGCATCAGTATCTTGTGGACAGTTGAAGGGCCTGTATTTAATACTTAAACTGCTTCTTTTACACAACTTCTTTGAATATAAATTTCCTTAAACTTAGGTTAAATAAGTGGAGAAAGGAACAGTAGATGGGCAAACACAGACTCCCCAGCTGACATTTCTTTTCTTTGCTCTGTGGTAGGATATGACACATGTATGAGAAGTAACCATTGCCAAAGGAAACTAATGAGTGTATTAATATTTATAAGGTGTTCATTAAAGCATTAATGCTAATTTGAATGATAATGCCATGGGCAGACTTGCCACTGTGTTCATTTCCATGCACCAACTGGATTCCTATAAAAAACATGACCCAAACTAACCCCTTCTTCAACTAAACACAGTGAGTAAGCATTTTCCCAATCATTGGTGGGACATGGTCTTGAATTGATGGCACTGTGGGAAGACAGTCTTGCTTTTATATATTACCATTGTTTGCTTAATACCCAGGACATAAAAACGAAAATTAGAGAAATATACACTCCACTTTGACTATAACAAGCTTGTTGGAAATCCTCATCTTAGAAAACGTTTCAAATAATGAAGAAAAGTGAGGCTTTGATGATATAAGGCAATTCATTTTAGAAATACATGGCAGAAGTGTTAAAATAACTTGAAGTGTTATTTAATTATTGGTAGACTGAAATTATGTATTACAATAATAGCTCTTGCATGTAGCATCGTTATTTTAAATTACTGGTGGTATAAACACATTTTTATGAGCACATAAAAAAAGTGAATTCCTTGTACCAGGGGTTATTAAAACTAGTACTATCCTATACTTTTACATTTTGAAGGCATTGGGAAGCAATTGTGTATATTTATTCCAAGTAATATTTTTTTTTGCTATATTTGATTATAAACTCTTTCTTGGACAGTTATTTTGACAAGAATACTGTGTATCTCAGATCCAAATTTACTGCTTTTAGTACATATTAATCATCATTAAAATCAACATGATAATTTAAAACTTGTATGTATCTGTGCACATGAAATAGTTTTATATGTCAAAAATGTCTAATAGTGCTTGGATCATAGAATTTGCTATCAAATACCACCATTATTATTATCATTATCATTATGACTGACTAGCAGTATAGTCTGTATTGATATTTATTTTGTACCTCTATTTATAAACATTCTTTATTTAATTTATAGCTATAATTCACTCAAAGGTACTCTAAGACAGAGATCGTCAGTTCTGTTTACCTGGCACTTAGAATCATGTAGAGCACATATTGAAAGTACTCAATTTAATTTAGTGCCTCAGACATTTATAAAGTTCTAGGAGTGACCACTGTGTTTAAAACAGAACCTAAGCTTCATTGGACGGCCCAGTCTCACCCTTCCCCTCTTCTGCTTGACCAGAGTGCACTGTTGATTGAAGAAGAACTGCCTGGGTACCGCCACCTCTGCTGTGGCTTTCTACCATCTCCTTCTCCCTTCCAAGGTACCTCCACTCTGTGTGTCTCCACCCAGTGCTGGTGCTGTATTGATGCCCTTTTCTTTCCTGTGTTCCTCTGCCCAGGCTGCAGCAATGTTCGGGAAATGTGCTTATATTCATATTTTCTAAATTAAACTTGAGCTTCACTGCAACTCAGCAATTATAATAATAACAAAATGGCAGAAAGTACTTCTTCTCTATGACCCCTTTCCCTTCAGGGTATAGGAAAGTACTAAGTAATAACAGACGAGGCAGACAGATATCTGCAAGAATATTAATTTGGGCCATATGAATGTTGTATAGTGTGGGCATTATAATAATGGTGATAATAATGTCTATTAATTATTGATCATTTGCCAGGCATTTTGAGATATATTATGCATATTATCAAGTTCATTCTCATAATAACACCTTGTAAATGGATTCTTCTATCTTTCTTACAGATGTTGGAATTCAGTTCAGAGAGGTTAAATCACTTGCCCAAAGTCAGATGACTAATTAAAAGGCAAAGTTGGGATTTAGAGCACATTTTAATCTAAAGTTCATTTTCTTTCCACTCTGCTTTGCTGCAAATCTATTTTAAGTTATTTGTTCTAATACTTTTGTCCCTTAGTATATCTTAACTTTTATAGCTTTAATTTTATTCCTGGTCACAGATGTGGCTGTTGATTTAAACATTCTTCTATTTTGGAATTCATGGAATTGGTTGGTATCATCTTTCCCCTTCTCTATGTATGTATGTAGTAGGTGAGTATATGTATGTACGTAGATATGTACTGTCTACCTACCTATGTACATAATCTATCACCTGTAATTTCCTCCATGTCATATTATAAACATGAACTTTCCTTTTTCATTTCTAAAACTATTTCTTCTGCTTCTACTCTTGTCTGTATCTGGCCTTACCAACTTTTTTTCTTTATTTTCTAAAAACAAAGGTCATCCTTGCTTCCCGCATGTATGCACAGCTCCTCCTGATTAATTACTGGCACAGCCAATTCTTCCATGTGGAGTATGAGGTTGTGCACCACTTGGGTGCTGTCCTTGATTATAAACTAGGTTTGACACTCTTTCAAAATTCAGCTGTATTTGAAATCCTTTGCCCAGGTCTTTTGCTTCACACTTCATTTCAGACTTTCCACAAACACCTACAGCCCAATGTCTCAACTTCAACCATGCTCACTCTTTCTCCTGTTTCCTAAATTAGATAATATTACTTTTCTCAAGACCAAAAAACTTGAGTCACCTTCTTTTATATTTCCTCTCCTATATACACTATTTAATGGACTGCCAATCCGGATAGTGTTGTGTTTAAGTTGTCTCTCTCTCTCTTCTTCTTCTTAAGTACTATGATCATTTCCTTAATTCAGAATTTCATTATAATTTGGAAAACTCATTTGAACTATCTCCACTCTCACTCCCAGCCCCTTTCCTTCCCATTGAGGATATCTGACCTCATCCTGCTCCTTGCTCTTGCTGTAACCTGTTGTTCCTGTTTCACCTTTCAATTCCCTCCCTACCGAAAATACATTTTGTACACATGAAATATACTTAGTGAAAATAAATGCACATTCAGTAGTAATAGTGATAAATACATTATGATTATCCATTTACTCTCAATAGAGAAATTTGAGTATAAGATAAATAGCAGATTAGGTTGTTTGTATTAAAATAGTATAATGCATAAATCCAAATGAAAAGCCAAAATAATAGATTAGAATGTAGTGGACATGTGTTTTCTGGCTTAAGCAGAAGATAAATTCCTAAGTATTATCTTTTGTAATGACAATAGCTATAGTTTAGTGAGCACTCACCTGGTACTTTAAATTCATTCCCACACTTTACCTTCATAAAAAGCCTCTGAATTAAATACTGTCATTATCTCCCTTTACAGACAAGGCACAGAGAAACTAAACAACTTGCCCAAGGTCACAGAGCTCATAAGCAGTGGAAAAGGACTTTGAACACAGGTTGACCTCAAAGGCCATGCTCCCAACAGTTTTTCTTGCTTCTGACTTAAATTTTGAGTCTACCTAAGAATAATCAATAGGTTTCTGATTTACCTATACCTCACTCATGCTAGCTTCATATAGACTGAGACAACTTAAACACACTCACACAGATTGCAGTAGATGTCAAATTTATAAATTAGCTCCTATATCAAAGCAAAGTGAGTTACAATGTCCAGTAATGAACTTGACAGGATGCTAGAGGTGATGGTTGGGGTCTCCGTGCATCCACCACCCAACCTATAGTACAGCTGAAATGCCAGCCCAAACAGCAGAGGCAGAAAGGTCACAGGCACCCATTTCCCTAATTTTACAAAAGAGGAAAGTGAGCCCTACAAGTTAAATGACTTGCAATGAACAACAGCAGGAAAGTCACTACTGCAAACATGTAGTGTTTCAAGTTTATTAAGCATTTTTGTGGGCTTGCTTTTGCTCCTGTTTTAGCTATCATTTATATCATTGCTTTCACAGGAAAGTATATGGTGAGAAGGACAAAATATCCACTTCCATTTCAGTCAAAGAAACAAAAGAATAGCCAAGGAGATGAGGCAAGATCAGAACAATCCAAAGAAAGGAAGTGGGGAGGTTTGGAAACCTGAGTGATTCCTCTAGACTTTCCCCAGAAAGAGAAAGAAAATGTATGATTACAAAATATGCTCTGTGTGCCCAAACTGGTGTTAAGCACATTGTTTTTCTCAATCACAGTGAATTAGAAAACAACAAACCAAACAGAGCCTGAACTTTGCATGTTCATGGAAGAACAATAGATTTTTTGGAGCAAGACAGAGTGTAAGTCCAAATCAATTTGTTAACCGATTTTAAAATTTAACTTACGGTGAGTACTCTCCATATACAAGGTACCAATACTTTTGGGTGTGCAGGGGAGGAAAAATGCTTCTCTCTGCCATTTTTTTGTTCTTTCTTTTTTCAGTACTGGGGATTGAACCCAGCACTCAACTACTGATCTATCTCCCCAGCTCTTTTTATTTTGAGACAGGGCCTCATTAAGCTGCCCAGGGTGACTTTGATCTTGAGATCCTACTGCCTCAGCCTCCAGGTAGCTGGGATTACAGGTGTGCTCCAGTGCACCTGGCTTTCTGAAAAATGGCTAATAGCTAGAAACACATTCCTTCAATAACAAGGGATTAAGTTTCTTTCCAGGCAATGCCTCCAGAGTCCACTCAAGGATGATTTAAAAATCAGCATTTCAAGAATAAAGCTGTTCAGAAGAATCCAGCCCCTCCTTCCATTATTTCAATTCCTCCTTTCAATTCACAAGCTCAAAATTCCTTAGGTTCCTAAACACTTCCCCTTATGACCATCCAATCCACTTATTCGGAAACAGGTTTTAGCTTTTGCTCCTTTTCTTGCCAGCATAGGGGTGGGAGGGGTGGGGAGAGGGGGGGAGGCGGGGGTGGGGAGGTGTTCTCCTTTTTGTCAAAAACTGGGGCCATTGTATTGGGTTTTCTGTGTGATGTGCCATGAACTCTTGATGGATTCCATTCTGAGTTCTTAGCTAGAACCCCTACTCCCCCCATAAAAATAATAGATAACGAAGAACAAAGCTTAATGTGCCTCATGAGTACAAGGCAGATGACCAAGAGGAAAGAATAAGTCTCAAAGGACTGGCTTTGAATTTAAGCTTATAAACCACAGATTCCCAAAACAAAGGACAAAGGTTATGGGTTATGGTAAAAAGAAAGTGACCAGGAAAAGCACAGCAAGCAGAGATTTAAGCCATGGTGCCCTTCTCTGTGGATAAAGAGTTTCTAGAGATCAGCAGCCACCCTTTTTTGTCTTTCTGTTACAGAAAGAGAACACCTTTACCAATGGCTGTTTCCTGTCAAATCTAAACTTCCCTTTCCAAGGGGTGACTTCTAGTCTTGTTTTTGGAGCTCCTACATCTGCAGTTTTGCAAAATAATCTTCAGGCCAAAGAAATGCACACTGGGTGACGAGTCTGGTTTCCTACACTTATGCCTCGTGCTACATAGCTCAGTCTTGGGTTTTTAAGTTTTCAGGTTTGCCCTATTAATTTTAAAGCATCATTTCCAATTTCAGACATATTTTTATGTAAAGAAGTTTATTTTTAGACAAGGAAGAAGGAAATTAATTGTTTGGGCACTTGCTGCTCTTAGCATTCACAACATTAATGAAGGAAGGAGGAAACCACAGGGAAGCGAAACCACCGGAGCAAGACCAGGAGTGCACTGTGGTGTGGTGAGCTCTCAGAAGCCAGAAGAGGATGCGGATGGCCCAGAGGAGCCGGTGAGCCCCGACCTCTTCTCCTGCAAACCACATGCAGGAAATGCCCTGTCCTGCCTTTGTAAGATCAGTAATGACTCCCACTGCCTCTCCTGCTGCAGGTAATGGCTCACCCATGCAATTACCTTCTTTTGTCTTCTCAGAGTTCAAGATAAATTATTTCAACCTCTTTGCAGGGGGCATTTGAAGCCAAAGTTATTTTTAGGGAGAAATAATTTTTTTTTTTATGTAAGATGCAGAAGTTGCTACTCCTCAGGCAGCTGAGAGGAAATGAAAGGCACTTCCAGTCTTTAAAAGCCAAATTCTGATGTTTAGCTTGAGATCAAAGAGAAACTCAGGAAAGGAGGAGAAGCAGCGGATAGACCAGAATATACAGCGCTATCTCCTTTGAAGATGCTGCCATTACATTTCTGATCTTTGAACGCGGCAACTTATTTCATGAAGATGAATTGGATTTCTTGCAACTGTGAAGCTAATAACCAGGTACCTTGAGCAATAGGTGCCAACCTTAAAAACACGAATGCAGTCTCCATTCTTGAGCATGATGAATGCAGGCACACTTAGTCTCACACCTGTAAACACAGGGAAACAGATTAAAACACAGTCTGGCAATTTTGAAGCCCAAATTGTGGTTTTTGGAAAGGAAACATCTAGCAACTTCTCCAACTCCCTTGCTATCTTGATGGTATAGCATTATTACTAACCACTCAACTCTGCGTCCATCTGCCTGTATTTGACTTCCAGGGTCGCTACTTATTGGCTGGGAGAGCTTAGGGCGATTATTGAACTTCTCTGTGCTGCAATTTACTTTTAGAAAAGGTTAATAAGAGGTTAATAGAATTAGGACCAATTTTGCAAGGTTGTGAGGACTGAATTCATTAAGTGTCCGCTACCTTGCACATTCTCAACAAATGTTTGCTGTTATTATCCATCACATTCTGCAGCAAGATGATTTCCTTTTTGAATGACTTCATATTTCAACAGTGTGCAGATAGAGCTGTTCAACACTTATTTCATTACCCAGAGACATACTACTTGATCTCTAATTCCACACTAAATTATGTTGAAGTGGAGGTTAAAGTCTAACAGACATCCTGGTTACTTGACACACCAAGGAGTGAAACTTCTTATTCTAAGAGAAAACAGACCTCACCCTCACTGCTCCTCTCTGAGTGAAGAGGTGAAGAAAATACAGAGAAATTTTGGCATAGAAGGAAGTCGCCTGTGGGTTTGTCCTTAGTCCCCATGGCTATTCCAATCCAGTGTAAAGTTGTCAGCACCTTCTATTGATCTCAATTGTACCATGATTGTTTCCTAAATTTATCCTGCCTGAAGTGAGAGATCAGACATTCATCACGTTTTATTACCTGGACTGTGGAGACACTCAAAAGATATGATCTCAAAGCAAGGTGCTCAATGTCTAGCATTTCACAGTGCAGTTTTATTCCCCAAGAAAAGAAATGGCGATGAGAACCAGGGCATATTGCAATGTTTCCCACCTCTATCTTCACCTTTGCCTTGGTCAACATGTGTTCTTTGTCTGCTAATATGTTCACATGTTTTTGTTCTTTTTTTCCCTTCCCTGTTTTTTCTTTAAACAACTCTGCCAACACTATAGACACTGATGAGATTCTCAAGCATTGTAAATATTTACAGAGGAAGGAAGGAGTCTCCATTCTGGTTTTAACAAAGTATTAAAAGAAAAATATGATATTTAATTGCATTTTCAAGTATTTGAGTCAATTTTGATTGAAACCTGATTCCAGAGGAGTGGTGGGTAAATCCGATTTGCTTGCAATCTGTTCAACCTGTAGATTTAGACTTTGATTTGGATATAAGATCAAACATAGAGAGCACAGATAAGAAAGTCCCAAAATATATGAATTCCAATAACGTTGCTTATAGAAAAAGAATTCTCTAAAGTATCATCTAACTTACTTTGATGCATAGGCTTTAAGTTACCCGAGAGTGGTATATTATTAGTATTATTGCTAGAGACATATTGAATTTATTGTTTTCCAATAAAACTTGGTTTGGTTTAAATTTGTTCCATTCACTTATATTCTCTAAATATTTCCTAGCTTAAATTTGACTTTTGGTTATGTTCATAATTCACATTTGATTTCAGAGAGTGAGGATTTGCTCCCATTGCAGATACTACAGAGTCTGAAAGCAATTCCAAGAGAGGCGTTCCAGGAATGATGCGGTAGGTGTTGGAGTAACTAAAATACAGAACAGTGGCTGAAGGTGGTAATTTGTATAATGGGGCAAAGGTCACTTGAGGACATATGCTTTGGCAGATATGTTAAAATTATCATCATCAGTGCACCTTGACCTCTCAAAATCCCTTTAAAATATAAGCTATCCTCCTACCTAGCTAAGGGTAAATTTATTATTTTCATATTAAATTGCTAGTGAAAATACTCCTTCCACAGAGATGTTTAGTATTCATTTATTAGTTTTTTGTGCACCCCCAAATGTTTACTGAGTAGAAAAATATCAGGAATGCTATCTTGGGCACTATTTCTGGCAAGGAAACACATTAATTCTTCTTGGAAAACAGTTTTGATTTTTCTGAATGTCCTTCTACTTCCTTAAACTTGAATTGGACCCTGAACAGGCCTATCTTTTGCCCAGTTATGGTAAAGCAATTAAATCGTGCATTTGGGATTCTCCCCATCCTGCTCAAGGGTGTTTCAGGACTTCAGTCATGTCTGATTTATCATGATATCCCCAAGACATCATACAACGCTCAGCCCACAGCAGAGCCTTTTGGTAATGAACAATTTAATGATTTTTTATGTCACTTAGCTTTATTCTCAAAGAGTGGAATGAAATAAAAATATATCCCAAATGGAATATGGAAACAGAATTCTCAAGTATTCTTTGTCATAAACTTATCAAATATTCCTAAGTTCTTTAAAATTAAATGATCCACATTGTGAGAAAGAGTGACCTGTATGAGACGGATTCATTTGCCCTTGAGTTCAATCTTTGACAGAGAAGGTGAAAAAATGTACACAAACATCTCGTGGATTTCTGATTGCAGTTTAGACATGTAGAAAGCTTAGAAGTCATCATTCCTGTTCTTAAAACCAGTAAAAGCTAACCACACTAAAAATCAATGTCTTTCATTGTTCTATTAGAGAGCTAAGATTTTAAGATAAAAACCCCAAAATCTGGAGAGAGAGGTGCATACAGAACATTAAAGCAAGATTTGCTTTCCTGAAGCAGAAGCTACCCACCAATGGGTATAGAAGCAGAAATGGTAATTTTGACAAAGGACTGCTTTAAGTCCCTGGGGAGACTTAAGTGCTAAGGAATCATGAGTTTTATTCCCATGAACTCCACTGGGGTCTAATGTTGGAAGATCTCAGTAATATCTTCTCTTGGGCCTGGTGGGAAGAATGGAAGAGCAATCACTGTGGAATGTGCCCACTATGTTCTCCATAATAAAGGCCCTACTTTGTGAAGGAAACACTTAACTAAAGTTCTATGCCCCGTGGGGAAAGGTGATTTTCTCCAGCTCTTCTCTTTCAATGAAGAGGGACAGAACTACACCACTGCATGAAAACTGTGAAGGTCATGGGTTTGAGACACAGGACTAGTCAAAGTGGAAATTTAATCATGAGATTGTAGAATGCTCCCGGGCAAACCTAGAGGTTTCAAGTGTGGTTAAATGTGGCAAGACACAGACTCAATTTGAAAAATTGTGAAGGAAAACCAAAGTTAAAAGGAGAGAAAGAAACTTACATGAGAGGAATTGGAACTAAAAAATAGACCCACAGGAAACATTAATTACAGCCCAAGGCTTAGTGACATTAACCTAAGTCCTTACACTCAAGTCCTAGCTACCTCAGTTCTTTTTTTTTTTTTAATTTACTTATTGATTCATTGAGCACAAATGGAGTACAGCTATTGTTTCTCTGGTTGTACACAAAGTAGAGTCACACCATCTGTGCATTCTTCTTATTACTGCATAAAAAATGACCAGCTTTCAAGAAATATTTGCAAAGACTATCGAGAGGCAAGACAAACACACCATTGGAAGGGACTAAATGAGCATCAGGACCAAACTCAAGTATCCCATAGTTATTAGAATTAGCAAACAGAGATTTTTAAAATGAATATGATAACTATGTTAAAAATGTATTTAAAAATATATGATATGAATATATGTACAATATATGCACAAAAATGAAAAGGTCAAAATCAAAAGGAAATGATAGAAGTAAAATATAAAGATATGAACAGAAATACAAAAAGAAACAAAGAAGAATGAAGAAAAAATCAAATATACAAAATCTGTGGGAAGATTTCAAGTGATATTTGTTAATATGTTTAACTGAAATTTCAGCAGGAAAAGAAAAATAAAAAAAGAAAATTATTTCATGTTATAATGGCAAGGAGAGCCCAAAATTAATTTTAAATACCAAGCAACAGATCCAGGTAGCTCAGAGAATACCAACCAAGAAAAACTCAAAAACTACATGTGAGTATATCCTATTCAAACTACAGGAAACCAAAAGTGGAGAAAATTTTGAAAGAAGCTGGGTTGTATGTGTAAGTGTACCTTATTTGTTGAGAAACAATTCCAAGAATTACAGAGGACTTCACATCAGAAATCCCGAGACTTAGTCTGTTTATGCTGCTATAACAGCATAAAAATGCCACAAACTGGGTAGCTTGTGAAGAACAATCACCTTTCACAGTGCTGGAGATTGGGAAGATAAAGATCAAGGTGCAGACAGATTTGGTGTCTGGTGAGGGTCTGCTCCTCATAGATGACATGTTTTTTTTCTGAATCCTCACATGTTAGAAGGAACAACCAAGCTCCCTAAGACCTCTTTCATAGTTCCATTCATGAGGACTCTGACTCCTTGACCAGGTCACCTCCCACGGACCTCACTTTTTAAACTGCCATGCTGTATAATTATATATGAACATTGGGTCAATAGAAGGATTCAGACCATAGCAGCATGCAAGCAAGGGAGAGTGGATTGAAATATTTAAGGAATTGAAAAGAAAAGATAAATTCAACAGGAATTATATACACAGTGAAGTTATCTTTCAAAAGTTAAAGATAAATAAAGACTTCCTCAGAGAAGCAAACTCTAAGGAAATTCACCACCAGATATGCCCTTAAAGGAAGTTTCTCAGAGAGAAAGAAAAAGACATAAGACTGAAACTCAGATCCACAAAATGAAGTATCAAACAAGGGGCAAATTATGACATAAGTAAAAATAAAATATATATATATTTTAATTTTTAGTTATTAATTAACAGAAATAATAACTTAAAACATGAAGAGTAATTATATATTGTATCATAAAAGCATATGGTCAAGTGAAATGTATAACAAGGAAACCACAAGGAATAGAAAGGAAAAATCATAAAACTCTATTATGGATTAACTACCTAGGATACCCTTGAATTGGTGGTAGCGCATTTTGAAAGTAAGGATGCATTAGTTAAAAACGTATATTAGGAACTCTGAAGTGACCACTAAAACTATTTTAAAAGTATAATTTACATACTCAAAGAGGAGACAAAATGGAGTGATTCAAAGTAATTAAATCTAGAGAAAGCAACAAAAATGGAAGAAAAACAAAGAGCAAATGTAGCAGATGGAAAACTGCTACAAATATAGATATTAATCCAGTTATATCAATGATTGCTTTAACTTTGATTGGAATAAATACACCAATTAAAATGCAAAAGTTAGAAAACAAAACCAGGACCCAAATATGTGTTTACATAGATATACAAGAAATCCACTTTAAATATGAATATCAAATACATGAAATAAACATATTGATAGAACTGACCAATGTTTATTCAAATAAAAATTAAATATTTATATTAACTTAATACAGACTAGAGTTCAGAACCAATAAGATTGTAGGAATAAGGAGTTTATCACGTTACAAAATGATAAAGGGTTGATTTTACGAACAGATGAAACAATCCTATATGCATGTGTACCTAATAACAGAATGCTGATATGCATGAAAAGTAATCTGAAAGGCAAGTTATAAAAAGCAAACCTCAGTTGGCGTTGGAAACATCAGCTTACCTCTTAGTAATCAATGATTAAGTGGACATAAAGAATATAGTTGATTTGAATGACACTGTTGAACACCCTGAGCTAATGAACATTTACAGACCACTCTGCACAAACATCACACAATACAGATTCTTCTCGCCATCCAAAGGAGCACTCACCAAGATAGGATGCATTTTTGGCCATAAAATTCAGCTTAGCGAATTGATGAGTGAGAAATCATGTGAAGTATGTTCTCAAAACAGCACATAACTGAACTAGAAACAGATAAAATTAAATTAGTTGGAGAATTCCCAAATATACAGAAATTGAAGAACACATTTCTGAGTGATACATGGGTCAAAGAGGACATCTTAAGAAATACTAAAAATAGCTTGAACTGAATAAAAATGAAATGAAATGTCAGTTTTTAAAGTGCTGTTAAAGATGTACTTTAAAGAAATGTGTAGTATTAAATGCATGTGCTAGAAAACAAACCGAAATAATAATAACCTAATAATAATAATAATAAAATAATAACCTAAGCTTTTACCTTGAGAAACTAGAGAAGAAAAAGGAGCTTAAACATAAAAAGAGTGGAAGAGAAGAAACAGTAAATATTACAGGAAAAATTAATCAACTTGAAAACAGTGGAGCAGAAAATCAATTAAAATTGGTTCTTTCAGCTGATTAATAATATTGATAAATCTCTAGTCATGCTAATGAAGAAATAAAGACAAAAGACACTAATTACTACTATCAGAAATGATAATGGAGGCAGCTCCTTAACCAGTAGACATAAAAAAAAATCAGAAAAAAAAATCAGAAAATAACATTAATAACAGCAATAAAGTTGGCGGATTTGGAACTTAGATATCATAGACAGATTCCTTCAAAGTTACTAATAAAAACTCACAGAGGGAGAAATTGATCATTCAAATAAGACTACATCTATTGAATGAATTGAATTAATAGCACAAAACTTATGCTTATTACAAAATTGACTTGAAATTGATCATAGTACTCAGTTAAAACAAACAAACATACAAACTACTCATTGCTGGAATAAAACACAAGAAAATCTGCATGTGATTGGGCTTAGTGATAAATTTTCATATATAGACTGAGAAGGACAATTTGGTTCTGCTTTGCAAGGCACTGAAAGAGAAGTCACAAGCTAGGAGGAAATGATTGTAAAAGAGATATCTGATAAACAGCTCTTATCTAGAATGTTCAAATAATTTTACAATAAGAAAAATGTCAACAGAAGCCAATTAAAATATGAACCCATGATCTTAACAGACACAGTAGCAGAGAAGATAAATAGATGATATATATATATATATATGTATATATATATATATATACATATATATATATAAAACATATATATGTATAGTCATGTCATTAGGAATTGTAAATTAAAAAAACAATCAATAAGTACATATTAGAAAGGCAAAACCAAAAATTTGACAATAGCAATTGCTGACAAGGATGGGGAACAAAGGCACACTTATTTGTTGCTGATGGGAATGCAAAATGGTATAGCCCCTGGGAAGACAGTTGGGTAGTTTCTTCTTACAAAGATAAACCTAATTTTATTTTATGAACCAGCAATCACAGCCTTAGATCTTTGCCCAACAGGTTTGAAAACTTATGTTCACACAAAAACCTGTATGCAAATGATGCAGCAGCTTTATTCATAATTGTTTCAAACTGCCAATATTCAACGTATTCCTCAATATGTGGATGGATACTGTGGAACACCCATGTAAGGGAATGTTAGTCAGCAATTAAGAGAAATGAATACTAAGTCATGAAAAGGCATGGATGAACCTCAAATGTATAGTGTGTATTTCTAAATGAAAGAAGCCTGCTTGGAAAAAACAGCATGCTGTGTGATTCCAATTACCCAACATTCTAGAAAAGGAAAAACTATGGAGAAAGGAAAAAGATTAGTGGATGACAGCGTGTGCTGTAATGTGAGAATGGGCAAATAAGTGAAGCTTGGGAGTTTTTAGGGTCATTACCTGTTCAGCATTATACAGTTATGGTGACTAGTTAATGTCAATAAACATAATTTTATTGCATAAGGGGCACATCTTAGTGGATGCAAAATTTTAAAAAATGTATTTAAGATCATAGGATAAAATGTGGAATATGATAATACAATGCAATTTTACTAGGAATATGTGAAGCAACCTTACTGTAGAGGCAGGTGTTGACTTTTTTTTGTTTTACTTTTATTTATTTTTTCATTATGTTTTTTGGACAGTGATGAATTTTTCTTTTTTTTTAATTTTCATACATATGTAGAGGATAATACTGTTTGTCTCAATCTACTGTCATTCCCATCCCCACTCACCCCACCCCTCCCCTCACTCCCTTTTGTACAATCCAAAATTCCTTCATTCTTCCCTACCCAGCCCCCACTATTTATCAGCGTCCGCTTCTCAGTGAAAATATTTGGTCTTTGTTTTTTTGGGATTGGCTTATTTCACTTAGCATGATATTCTCCAGTTCCATCCATTTACCTGCAAATGCCATAATTTTGTTTTTCTTTAAGGCTGAGTAATATTCTCTTGTGCATACATACTGTGATTTTTTTATCCATTCATCTGTTGAAGGGCACCTAGGTTGGTTCCATAGTTTTGCTTTTGTGAAAACAAATCAATGTTTACAGCTGTAAACATTGATGTGGTTGCGTCACTGTAGTATGCTGATTTTAAGTCCTTTGGGTATAAACTGAGGAGTGGGATAACTGGATCAAATGGTGGTTCCATTCCAAATTTTCTGAGGAATCTCCATACTGTTTTCCAAAGTGACCTGGGTTTAGGACTGCACCAATTTGCTGTCCCACCAACAATCTATGAGCGAACGTTTTTCCCCACATCCTTGCAAACACTTATTATTGCTTGTATTCTCAGTAATTGCCATTCTGACTGGAGTGAGATGAAATCTTAGAGCAGCTTGATTTGAATTTCTCTAATTGCAAGAGATGATGAACATTTTTTTCATATGTTTGTTGACTGATTGCATTTCTTCTTCTTTGAAGTGTCCAGTTCCTTAGTCCATTTATTGATTGGGTTATTTGTGTTTTTTGAAAAGTTTTTTGAAAAAAGTAGAGTTTGTGAGACTGAAGGCAGGTCAGTGTACTTTGAAAGTAGTTTTCCATGTGCTGTGTTCCTCATTTAGCACATCTATGCATGTCAGCTGGAATGGAGTAATTAGTGTGTGACTATGGTGGGAGCTGGGCTCCAGACACTCCAGATAAGCAAGAGTAGGAGTCTAGAGCACTCCTGTGATAATGAATTAGAGCTGGAGACATTCATATGAGCTCATACTCAGCTTACTATAGATACAGATGGTCACATATAGAAATATTTTTGTGTTTGCACATGGATGAGTATATAAACATGCTAATCCCTCTTCTGTCAGCTATGTGGTCCTAGAACGAACAATGAGCTCTCTGGGACTAAGGTGTAATGCAGTTCTCCAATAAATACAGAGGCGGGCAGTTCTGGGACTGGGGCAGAAAACACAAAAAGAGAATCCTGAGGCTTGTGTGTGTGTGTGTGCATGGTATAAAGTAAGAAGGTATCCAAACACGAAATAATAATATTGGAGACATGTCAAATGGACACAAGATCCAACTGAAAGTGCTCCCAGTGGCCAAAGCTGGAATGATTTAAACAGCAAAATAGATTAGCATTAAATTACACCTGAAGTACAAAATAAAAAAGCATAAATCCATACTGGTATGAATAAAAGATTAAATAAATAAATGGGAAAATAGACAAATTTTTGATGCAAAAAATTCTAAGTAATTTATGTTGATGCTTCTCACTGAAGGAGCTATAAGTCATGTTGATGTTTACCCTTGATACAATCTGAGAGAAAAGGCTCTTTACCTTTACAGAACCTCTGTCACATCTACATATGATTTTACTGATATGGTACCACATGTCACTCTGAAATGTCAATAAACATAATTTTATAGTATAAGACATGAACCTTAATATATGGAAAATTTTTAAATTAATATTACATGGTGAAATACAAATGTAATGAGAACAATCTGCTTTTATTAGAAATGTTTACCAGGACTTCACTGTAGGGTGTGGGCTGAAAAGTTGAATGATGCCCTCTCAAAACAAGAAAGTTGACCTTACCACCTCAGAATGTGATATCATTTGGAACCAGGATCATTGCAGAAGCAGTTGTGTAAGATGAAGTCATACTGGGATCCTGGGCCCTAATGTGGTATGACTGGAGCCCTTGCAAGAAGACAGCATGTGAAATCGAGGCCACATGAAGTGCCCTGTGAGATGGAGAAAGGGAGCCTTGCATGCACAGGCCCGGGGACAGCAAGGATTGCCAACACCCAGCAGGAGCTGGCCAAGTCAAGGACTCATTCTCTTCCAGTTTTCACAGGGAACACAGACCTGTTGATGCCTTGGTTTTGACCTTCTAGGCTTTGGCACTGTGAGACAATAAATTTCTGTTGTTTCAAAACCCATTTCGTGGCACTGTGTTACAACAGTTTGAGGAAATTAATATAAGCTTCCCAACTCACAACTCTGCTGGAATCAAGAAAAAAAAAAGGAAAGAAAGAAAAGAAAAGAAAAGAAAAAAGAAAAGAAAAGAAAAGAAAAGAAAAGAAAAGAAAAGAAAAGAAAAAAAAGAAAAGAAAAAAGAAAATTGAGAAATCCTTATTCAGAGATGTTCCACAAAATATGTCCCTGAGATGCTGTTGTGACCAAGAGCAGTCTGAGGAGATAGAACAACACACTGTAATATTGCAATCTGTAACAGAAACATAGAGTAAGTGAAACTAAGGAAATCTGAATAAAGTAAGGACTTTAGTTAATAATAATGCATTGCTATCAGTCCATTAATTCTGGAACCTTTGCCATAGTGATGTAAGAAGTCTATAAATAGGAGAAAACAGATATGCAGCATGTGGTGATCCTATTAGCTTCATCAAGTTTCTGTAGATCTAAACTCTTCTAAAATAAAAGTGTCACCACCCACTAAATATTTTAGTGGACAAAGTATTAAGCGGGAGAGAGGAAACAGGTTGTGGAAATGTATAGCTCCATGTTCTGAAAGCATCTTAGTTCTGTACTTGATCAAACAAAGAATAGCCATATTGTATCTTTTTGTATCTGCTTTGTTAGTAGCAAGGAAAGCCTCTGAGAAGATGCTTAAGAAAGAAGTCAATCACATTCCTTTTTTCCAGCATTTCCAATCTCAACTGTCCATTTTAATTACTGCTTACATAACTGGTTCTTCAGTACTGGGGTAAATATTGAACTTTTGCTAGAGTATGTGACCTAAGAGCTCAAACTGGATCACTTATTCCAGTGCAGTCTATTCCACGATTTAGCTTCCGTATTTGGAGTAGAGAATGATCTTGAGGGGAGGGAGGATGTGGCAGGGGGGCAAGTTGCACAGTGAGGATGAGCTTGCTGTTCTAGTATAGAAACAGGAACCTTTATAACGCAACAGAAGAATCCCTGGGTTTATAGACCAGCTCACCTGTCAAAGTGAAGAGTCAAGTTTCACCCATGACAGGTGCAGGAGGTGTGAGCAATTAACCCAGGGGTTCTAGAGATCTGAATATTGAGTACAAAGAGCTAAGGCCCTGAAACTGATGGGGGGGTCCTTTATCTGTTGTCACAGACTCTGGGCGGAAGAGCATCCTCAAACCTCTGCAGATCACGAATGAACACTGTGTAGACTAAACAGAATGCATCATACATCTATGTATTTTTCTCAATGTGTAGAAGTATCTGAAATTAGTTAAATGCTGTCATTCAGAAGTTTTGCTGAATTCACACTAGCTCTTGCAATTATTATTTTCTCAATTATATGCATTAAAATAGAGTAAAAGCTTGGAGACCTTCAAAAGTTTAGCAATTCTGGATCTAAAACAAAACAGAGAGGATGAAAGACTTGTACACTTGGTGAAGGAAGACCACAGGCTGGTGCTGAGGTGTTTAGTCCATACACTATGTTAATGCATTTGAAAGCAAGGAAAAAGGTGTGAGGTATTATGGTATTGTACAGAGATTTTCAAAATCAATTTCAATATGACACCATAGGTCTAATAAGAAAAAAATATAAGTTTGAAGTGTTGGGGCATTATGGGTTGACAACTTTTACTGGATGCCAATATTTTGACTTACTAGTCAGAAAAATTCCTATATTCTCTCAGTTTCTCCATCTGTCAAGTGTGCTAATATTACTTTCCTTATGTTATGTTTTTGCAATTGAAAATTGTATAGATATTAGAGGTGCAACATGCCAACTAAACTGTGGGCATTCTTCATGAGTTTGTTACCAAGTTACTTTAATTTATGTACTTTTGATCTTTTATTATAAACATGTGAAAAAACAATTTTAGTAGGAGTATTATCATAAAATATAAAATAGAAATTTAGCTAAAATATCACAATTAGCATGAGATGATAAAATATTAAGAAGGTGGCAAGAAATTGGATTGAACAACACACAACTTGTTATCTGAATTTTTCTTTCCCAGATCTATAAGCTTCATGCTACTCTATTAAAAAAAAAAAAAAGGTTTGTTTTGTTTTGTTTTGTTTTTATGGTTGGGAGAAGGTAGAGCAGACATGATGAGGTAAAGGATTGCTTACTTGAAATCTAGGTGGTGGGAAAATTACATTATGTGCAAGTGTTTATTAAAAGCATCAGTTTCATTCCTTCAACATTTCATTATTAAACACCTATTATGTATCAGGCTTTATTTTAAGCTTGAGAGATGGAGCAGCAAATAAAAGTGGATAAATGTTTGCTTACATGAAGCTTACATTTTCCAGGAAGATGTCGCAGAGAAGGAAATTCATGAGTATGTGATCAAATAGGGAGATGAAGGCGAAATAAGCAGTATAAGGAAGTAGGTATTCCTGTTGGAGCGGGTAGACTATTTAAAATAGAATCAGAAATGCATTAGCAAAGTGGTCTCCCCTTGCATGGAGAAAAGATGAAGGAGTGAAGTAACCACACCTACAGAAGAACATTTCAGGTATCCAGAAAAAGTACAAAGATCTTTTGTAGAGGACAGCTTGTTGTGTCTGAGGAACAGCAAGGATCCAGTGAGGCTGGGGTGAAGTGAGCAAGGGCAGAGTCATATAAAAAGAAATAAAAGCAGCTCCCAGGAACGGGATCACGTACATACATCTTTTAAATCATGGCAGGGATTTAAAAAAAAATAGACTTTATTCTTAGAGCAGTTTCAGGTTCACGCAAAACTGTACTGAAGGTACAGAGACGCCCCATATACCCCCGTTCCCACACAAGCGTGGCTTCTCCCAGTGTCAGCATCCACTAGCCCAGTGGTACATTAGTTGCAGTCAGTGAACCTTATAGTAGGGATTTTGAGTTTATTCTTTTTTCTTTTATTATGTGGTGCTGGGGATCAACCCTAGGGCCTTGCACATACTAAGGGCATGTTTTTATTACTGAGCTGCATTCCCAGTCCCTTGAGCTTATTCTTACAGAGATGGGCAGCTGCTGGGAATGGCAATAAGGTCAGGTAAGTGACATGATCTGACAGCACTCTGGTCTTGAATGTAGTATCAGCTATAGGGAGGTAGCAAGAGTGAAAGAGGAACACTTGTCAGAAAGTGGTCACCAATGGGGTGAGAGATACTGACTTCATGGATTGCAGTGTTGGTGCTGGAGGAAGTAGAGTTTACTTTAAGGTAGGATTTACTTTAAGGTGGAGGTAACTGTACTTGCCAATGGATCAGATGTGGGATGTGAAAGGACAGTCGGGTTGACTAAAGGATTTTAATATGTATTGATTTGTTCTTGAATCCATATAAATCTTAACACATACATATCACTAAGTTTAAAAATTTGATTTCAGGTGATCAGTATGTGGAAGATCTCAGGCCATAGTGTGTAATCCTTTAACTCTGTGAAGACCAGGTTCTTCTGTGGCAGGCAAGACTGCTATCCCACACCTTCCTGGGACAGCACCCAGAACACAGTGAGCTGCATAGAAATTGGTTAAATATATCAGTGGAAATCAGTTATGAGAGAAGAACATTCTCAATATCTGGGTTGAATAACATGTAATTCTCAAATTAAAAGGAATGATTTGAAGTTTGAAGTCATTCTGTGAAGAATAATTTACTAATGATTAGCCTCTAAAATATCTGGCTAATTACTGTGGATTTATTAAGGCACTGAAAAAAAAAAGTTCAGATTGCTCATTGCTTTTAACTGAATGACTTTAATAAAGGTGATACCAGAACATGTCATTTGTGTGAAATATGCATGAATTAATTTTAGTTTAAAATTTTGGTTTAAGGATCTTTGCTTTTTTCAGAGTACTCAAACTAGCTTAATTATCATAGCATTAACATGAGTATAGACTTCAGTAATGTATGACTTTGACCCTTGCCTTTGAATTCCACTACTAGTTCTGACTGTTTTTATGTTAATAATAACTTTGGCATTCTCCGTAATCTAAGTCTAGCCATTTTTCTCTCAATCCATTTCTCTTATTCTGCTACTTTTTGCTTTTTTCTGTTTGTTTTTTGCTTCCCTGAATATGCATGTCCACATTTCTGGTTATTTACATTTCTTGAATATTTATTCAATCTTCCCAATATGTAGTCTTACCCATTTAATTCATCAAATCCCTGCCTAACTCAATATTTAGAATCCACTGATATCATTCTAAAAGTAATGTAAAATGAAGATGACAGAATGGATACATATACACTTGCTAACCTTCTTCTCCTGTAATGCATTAATTATTGTTTTCATGTTTATGTTTCATCCGCACACTGGGATAGTAATTCCAAAAACGTAAATATAAGGATATGTCTGTCCTTGTGGCCCACGGTGTTGGAAGTATGGTAACCACTAGGATGAACAGCTCAGATCTGACGACAACAGTGTAATTGACAGATGAATTGCAGCATCAGTACATTCAGTGCTGGCTTTCCTCTGAGGGTAGGGCCTGCTATAGGTCACAGAGCTGAGCTTGATGACATCCCACCAAAAGTCATTGAAACAAGGGGAGAAGTACTTACCTACCAGAATCCAGGAGGCCATAGTTACTTGGAAAAGCAGGCATATTAGCCAGGGAGTTTGAGCAGAATGGAGTCATGGAAAAGTCAATAGAATATGACATCCTGAGGGATAAAATAATCAGCAAATCATCAAGGGTGCTGCTTAATACACATTTAGAAAGAAGAGGAAAAGCAAGAGTGGAGGAGTAAGAACCCGAGGTCATACTAACTAAAAAAATTTTTAAAAATGATCCCTTTATCATCTTCCTACCTGAATCCATTTTTAGATCTGTAATCCATCCAAACAGGTAACTCCATCTGTAGGGGAAGAACCCTAAAAGTGGTAATTTCTTTCTTAACCAAAGGCCCTTAGACCTTTACTTGGGTAATTGTATCCTGAAAAAAGGGGATTAATCAAGCATTATGGACATTTTGATGATTATTGGTTAGAAAATTTAATGTTTGGATCTTAGAGATCCTACATGGTTTCAGGACTTACTTTCTGTCAGTGGGGGCTTGTGGGAGCATGATTAATGTTCATTGATAGTGGGCCCTGCATGTCCAAGTGTGGGCCTGTGCAGTCATGATTCCCCACCCTGAGTGCGTATTTGGAACTGATTTTTGTCATTTGGCATAGCCACCATATTGGTTCCTTATCCTGTCACATCCATTCTTAGGGTAGAAATGCCTAATCAAAATATCTGAAAGTACATAATATTCCTTATCCTACAATCTCCCCCAAGCCAGGATAGTAAATAAAGATGAACATTATATCCATGGAAACAGCCACCATTAAAGACATAGATGATGCAAGGATGTTAGTTCCTATCATATTTCCATTTAACTTGCTGTTCTAACCTACATAGAAACTGAATGGATCCTGGCCAATTACTATATAACACTACAGATTTAACCAAGCAGAAGTACTGATCGCAACAGCTCTGCCAGATGCATTATCTTTGCTAGAGAAGATTAATAAGGCCATGGGTACATGGTATGTGGCTATGGATTTGGCCAACACATTCTTCTGAATTCCAATTAAAAAGAAAAAAAGATCAGAAACAGTTTGTATTAAGATTCTACAAAATCCAACAATATTCATTTTAAATTTTATCTCAGGGATGTGATAACTCTTTACACCTTCCAAAGAGTCTGGTGCTGCTTATGCATCTTGCAGACAATCATGTTGATTAATTACATTGAGAATATCATGCTGGTTGGAGAATGTGAGTAAGGAGAGCCTGGTATGCTAAAGGCATTGCTAAGATAAGTTTCATTGCAGAGGTGAAGATAGATGAAGTTTCAGGTACCAGCACAGTGAAGTGTTTAGTTGTTGAGTTGTCAGGAGCATGTGTAGTGATATTATCAAAAAATAAAAGGACTTAATGTATCTTGTGTCCTCTACCACAAAGAAGGAAGAACATGGGCAGGTAGCCTCTATTGGTTCTAAATACAGCACATTCAATGCATTGTGCTGGCCATGTGCCAGGCCAGAAAGATAAGTGAAAATCTGCCAACAATGAGTGGGATACACGGCAGGAGAGGACTATGCAGCAGGTCACCTCATTGCTATGGTGAATGTACATCCCCAAAATTAATATATGGAAACTTAATCCCATATGTGGTGATATTAAGATGTGGGTTCTTGGGGACATGATTAAATGGTGAAGATCTTTTGAAGGGAAGTAATGCTGTCATAAAAGAAGCTTGGGAGAGTTCGACCCTTTTACTACGTGATAGCATGCCATCTATGAGAAAGCAATGAGAGAATCACAGCCTCTTTTACATTCGAGAACAAGGCCTTGCCTTCCAGAACAGAATTAAAGGTCTTCTTGGAAACAAATTTTGAACTGGGCCTACACAGATATGGAAAATTTTGGGAGTAGGGAGAGTGAGTAATCGTATAATCAGATAACTCTTTCTTAGGAGCTGGATTCTATTGGACCTGAAAAAATGGGCAGTTGATCTAGCCTAGGAGTGGTTTATTATAAATTAAAAGTTTTATCTGTGATTGAACTTGAGAGGACCAGAGTCCACAAGTGAGCTGCTGAATCTGATAGACCAGAACTTCCATGTCACCATAGGAGTTTCCTAATAACCTTTCCCTGACTTGCATCAATTGGTTATATGGGGCAGACAACAAACATCTGAAAGAGGAGGGTAAAAGCCTATCTGTTTTGTGAGTGAATCTTCTTGGTGGATGAGTGTGAAAATAACAAAGTTGAATAACAACCACTATGACAGAATTGGTTGAAGGGCAGATATACGGAGTGACTGGGGCAGCAGTAAAATTCTGTATATGGGCTCAATTTAGAAAAGCTGATTTAGTTCCAAATCCTCTGAATACTTGATTACCCAACAAAGTTTTTGAACATAAAAACATTACCCAAAGAGAACAAGTGAGTATTTGGGCCCCTATATTGAATCCTTTTCATCCTACAATTACCTGTCATTAGTTCTTACAGAGATGGACAGTCATGGATTTTGCTTTCCTTCCCAAAGTGCATCAGAAGTACACTCTGCAGGGATTTTATAATGCTTAATTCATGGTTATGGAATCTCATGCAATGTAGCATCTGACCAGAGGACCACTTCACAGCAAAAGAAGTATGCGAATGGGTCCATGGCCATAGGACCCACTGGTATATCACACACTGTATCACCAAAAGAACCCAGACTCACAGGATCCTGAAATGACTCTCTAATGACCTAGCAAAAATGTCAGATAAGAGGAAGCAGTCTGAAAGAAGAAATTCCATTCTTTAGGATGCAGTGAATGCAATGAATATATTAAATCAAAGACTTCCATATTGCATGATGTGCTAATAAGGCACAGAGACCAGCCATGAAAACAGGCTGATTCCCATTTGCCATCACTCCCCATTAACTCGAAGGGGTTTTGAGCTTCCATTTCCCACTGTTCACAACTCTGAAGAGTTGACGATCCTGGTCCTCTAAAGTGGACCTACTGTACTATTCAGGTCAGGCCACCATGACAAGATGCCACAGGTTATAGGGCTTAAGTAGCAGAAATTTATTTTTTCACAGTTCTGGAGGCTGGATGTTCAAAGTCAATGTTTTAGTTAGCTTTTCTTGCAGCTGTGACAAAAGACCCACCAGAACAATTGTAGTGGAGGAAAAGTTTATTTGAGGGCTCACATTTTTAGAGGCCTCATTCCATAGACAGCAGGCTGTATTCCTTGGGACTCAAGTTCAGGAAGAACAACATAGCAGAAGAGTATGGCAGAGGAAAACAGCTCACATGATGATCAGGAAGTAGAAACAGGCTCCGCTTTCCAGAAGTAGATGTGACCCCAAAATAACATCCCCAGGGACCCATCTCTTCTAGCCACACTCTACCCACCTTCAGTAACTACTCTGTTAATTCCATCAGGGGATTAATTCACTGACTGAGTTACAACTTTCATAGACTAGTCATTTCTCCTCTAAACCTTCTTGAATTGTCTTACATATGAGTTTTTGGGGGACACCTCACAGCCAACCCATAAGAGTCAAGGTGCCATTGGAGTTGGTTTCTGGTGTGTCCTCTCTTCCCAGCTTCTATAAACTGCCTTCTCACTGTGTTCTTGCATGATCTCTCCTCTGTGTGCAAACAGGAGAGGGAAATCTCCAGTTTGTCTTCATCTCTTCTAAGGCCAACAGTTGTGTTGGGTTAGTACACCACCTTTAATGCACCATGTAACATCAATTGCCTCCTCAAAGGTCTTAAATTTAAATATCTTCAAACACAATAATATTGGGGTTAGGGCTTCAAAATATAAATTTTGTGGAAACGTAATTCAGTCCATAACACCTACCAAATGAGACATCTAAGGTTCCATTGAAAGACAATTTATAGTCAATTAGATTGGTTGTGTTCAGACACCAGACAAGAGAGTAGTTACCGAACTGACAGAAGTAACTTAGCCTGATTAATAAGAGGAGGTAGGACTTATACACAAGGTGGGCAGGTTGTAATAATGTTCAGTGCAGAAGGTCCACTTGGGGTCCTACTGATATACCTTTACCCCATTATAACTGTGTACAAACCCTAGATCAAAAAAGAGTTTGCTTACCAACACCATCATTTCAGATGCAACATATCAGGCATCAGCCTATGTGCAAAATTTAGAATTCTCTCATGTCCAAGGATGTTCCTTGCAGTATTATGCTTCATGGCATGGAGTTGGAAGCACCATGGGACCACATCCTTGCTGTAAGAGAGGACAGGAAAAATCTGTTGCATGTACCGTAGGGCCATATGCAACCATTCAAAAAAGCTGGAGATGAACTGAACAAAAAAATGATAAACCCTAAATAGAGTGTTTACTGAAAAGACAAAGAAAATAGTGTAATATTCAAGTCAACAGTGATAATTAGCATTAAAGATATGTGCACACCAAAAGACAACGCATGTTTTTGAAAACACAAGAGCACATGCCGCCACATTAGACCGGGAGGTCTGCTACTGTGAGGTTGGAAGGGGAATAGATTTGTTTTTAGACAAGCAAGGTTTAAGTAAGGGAAAATACAGAACAAAATTAGTGTGCAACTACATTCTAGTAATCACATCGTCATGTACCCAGCTCTGCCCTCTCCTCTGCTTCTAACATATCCTTCATTCCAACACTGGCAATGCTTACATTCCTGGACTGAGATGCCTGATGGTCCAGGCATCTCAACAAGTTTTCCAAACCATTAGCTGTGCATTGAGGCAATGATTGTCTCCATTCTCTTTCACCAGCAGTTTCTCAACCTCTTACTCTGCATCCTACGAATTGTGGACCCGGCACTGTCTTTAGT
>JAJEJO010051853.1:0-11814 GCA_020662805.1 Glaucomys volans
ATCAGATGTTGAATATATTATATTCACATTCAGATGATAATTTTGTAGACATGCTGGAATGTGGAAAACATAAAATGCAATTTTTCTCACAACACCAACAGAACAGAACACTGTATAAAACACATGGTTACGCTCATGATAGCATGGCTGAGTAGGAGCCCTGACCTGTTGCTCCTGTCTGACATCTGACATTACTGTGCATTGTCAGCCTGGATAAATACCAAATCATCAAAATTCAAAATCCATAGTATGGTTTCTTCTTGCTACTTTTTGTTTTCATATGATAATGAAGTTGAAAAATTGTACATTAAATCATTGTACCTTGGGCATTGTTTATATTAAGAATTATAGAGCTTTGGTTATTAAAGTCTTTGAGAAGGATGTGAGAAAAGGCTTGAACCAAAAAGCTGAAGGGAAACAACAGTTTTATTAAGTGTTGTTTACATCCAACATCTGTAACCTTAGTGAAACTGGAAAAAAAAATCTACCATATAACAAAGAGAAATTACAATGAAACCAGTTTTTGTTGGATTTTGCTCCAGGAAGAGGAAAATATAACCACACATTTTCCCTCAATTAGGAAAAAATTTTTTCTGCATATATGACCCAGAAAAACCCCACACTAGGAAATAAATTCACAGTAGTCCTACCTCTTTAATATCCTATGTGCCTGGAAAAAGCTAACTCAAATCCCTTTTAGAGAAATCTGCACTCAACTCAGGCCTCTTTTGATTCTAATATATTAATATTCTGAAATAAGAATTTCATGCTCCAAATCACAAACCACATGGGACAATAATTCACCATAAACAACAAATAGTAGAAATGTTAGCAGAAGTAGAAAGAATTTAAATAACTAAGGATTAACAGTTAAAATATAAAGCAACTATGATTAAAATATTTAAACAAATAAAAAAGAATTTAAATATTTTCAAAGAGTGGTAAGTTATCAAAATATATGAAGTTTATTTTAGAGAACAACATTTATAAATAAAAATATTGAAAATTAGAAACAGTGGAATCACTAAACAAATTAGATGTAAGTGAAGAGGAAACTGCTGAACTGGATCTTATATATATGTGGAAAATAGCCAGAAACAGAGAAGAATACAAGGTGGATGAAGATAGAAAAAGGGTGAAGAGACATAACATGCAGAATAGAAAGGTCAATCCTATGTCTTATTGAAAATAGAGGAGAGGAATAGTGAAGAAATACTGAGTCAGCCGCTGACCATATTGATGCTGAACATTATTCAGATTACCATAAGATATGGAATACCTAGGTTCACTAATAATAAAACCCATTAAAGGTAAACATAAAATAATATGCACCTCAATATTAGAGCTAAACTTTATTATGCATGTCAAAGTTGAGAAGACATTTCCTTTTTGGGGGGAGTAGTAGGGATTGAACTCAGGAGCACTTGACCACTGAGTCACATCCCCAGCCCTATTTTGTATTTTCTTTACAGACAGGGTCTCACTGAGTTGCTTAATGCCTTACCATTTCTGAGGCTGGCTTTGAACTTGCGAGTCTCCTGTCTCAGTCTTCCGTGTACTGAGTCTTCTGTGATTACAGGCATGGACCACCAAACCTGGCTGAAGAGATATTTTTGTTTAGTATTTATGTATCTATTTTAAGAAGAAAAAGAGAAAAGACAAACTAATTTCAAAGAAATAACCATTGGACTGAAAACTAATTTCTTTGTTTTGCTTTTGGTATCAGGGATTGAACCAAGGGGTGCTATTTATTTATTTATTTATTTATTCAGATAGGGACTCACTAATTTGTTTAGGACCTTGCTAAGTTGTTGATACTGGTTTGAACTTGTGATCTTCCTGCCTTAGCCTCTTGAGTGGTTGGGATTAAAGGTGTGTGCCACCACGCCCAGCTTGGACATCTAATTGCTTAATGATAAATACATTACAAATACATGGAATGATATACTGAATGTATTGGTAGAGTTAAAGATAACATCAATTTTAACTGAGAACCCAGTTGAACTTTCACTTAATAATAAAGATGAAATACATTTTCTTTTCTAAAAAATTAAAAAATTGTTTCTCTTAGACTTTTGTTGAAGGAAATTTCAAAATCATAGATGAGGAAACAAGAACCTAAACCCAAAAGATAACACTGATAGCAATCTAGAATGTTGAACAAAGAAATTGAATAAATTGGTAATTGTAAAACATACTTTTATAAAACAATAATAATGATATATAATATGGGAGCTAAAAGCCAGAGAACTAAATTGTTTGAACAGGAAAGTAAGTTTGGAGATTTATGTTGCCAAGTAAATTGAGATTTTGATGAACTTCTAACATTTGTATCTGTCTCTATCTAAAGTTAAGAAACAACAAAAAGAAAAAAAAAGTAGCTTATAACATTTCCATTATAGGGGAATATAAGAGGAAGGTGATAAAAGAATCAAGTAATTCAAAATCAACTAAAAATTGAAAACAGGAGGATAAATAAAAAAGTATGATAAAGCAATTAAAAACATACTAACAATTACTATAAATTTAACTAGATTAAAAACACCATTTATATAAAAATTTTTAAATTAGATAGCTTAATATCCAGCTATATGCTAGTTAGATTAAACATAAAAGCTACAATGGGCCCAGCCCTACATGGACACCACCACACGCTGTGGCTCCCCATTTATCAATGTGTTGGAATGACTCTGCTGCCATCTTGGATTCTCCCAAACTATGATGAAGCCATCTTGAGTTGGGGCAGTTTTCATCCTGGGACACCTGCAGGAGACTAGAAGCTCAATGTCAAGGTGCCTACAGGTTAACCGCTACTGCTGCCTCCAACTTGGAAAGTGGTCACTTATATCCAGAGATATCAACCAGGTCCTGAAAGATCATTGCCAAGGGCCCCACAAGCTTAGTTACATCAGGTATCACTGCTAGGTGTGCTAATAGCCACCATCTTGTTGCAGAGGGAGGAGAGATCCTTGAAAGGAGTTAGTAGGTGGGAAAAGGGTGTGAGGGCATCTTGATCCTGGCAAGTTCAGCCAACCTGCCCAGAACCCACCAGGATCCCCCTCAAAAAATCGGAAGCACTTGTTGGGACCTGTCATCAGCCAGATCCATGACTACACTGAGCACCTCATCCCACCAGGTTGGCAACTAACAGGGCCCTCCTGTCCTCAATCCCCAGTCTCTCAACCATCCCCTGGCTACCAACTGGCCCAGTGCCTGCAGCTACATGGTTGGCACAGTTTTCAACTCCTGGTTTGCCCAATATTGAACAATATAGAATAACTTTCTCAGACAGGTTATAGGTCCCAGCTCTGAGCCCTCAGGACCTCCAGGGAGAGAGGTTCCTGAATGGGAAGTTGAAAGAGCAAGGATGGGAGAGATACAATTTAGAGACTAAATTATAGATGAGGAATTGTGGGGTCCACAAGTGAGGGAAGTAAGACCAAGCACCTGTGTCACATGAGTGGACCCCAAAGAAGAGTCCTGGGTGCAGTCTTCCAGAGGGACTGGAAATTGCTATACCCTCCCTCCAGGACTAATGCCTCCAAGTCTAATCCTCCCACCTTAGTAACTGTCATCATCCCAAGGGTGGAGTTACCAGCAAACTCCAAACAACCCCACATATCAGAGGAGAAGGGAGGCAGAGAAGATATTGAACTCTAACAGAAAAAATTGTTCAGTTTTCCTTGAAGACACTTTTTTTTAGCTTTCCCCATTTTTTTTCTTTTTTTCTTTTTTCATTTCTGCTCTCACATCCCTTCATCTTTGAAATCAAGTGCCTTTTACACATCAGGCTACTGAAGACTGGGATGTTTGTATAGTATATTGCAGTTTTTGTTGTAGACTTTTTGTTGTTGTTGTTGATTGTTTTTTATTTTTATTTTTATCCCTCTGATTTCCTCTTATTTATCTGTTTCCTTGGAGTCTCTTTCTCCCTTTTCTCATGCTAACAACGAACTTCTTTTGATTCCATTTTCACCCTACCTATGATCTAGTACTGCTATATTCTCACTTCTTACTCCTTTAACATTACATCCTACACTCCTCCCCATCCTCTTTTTCTACCATTAGAAGTTTTATACCTTATTGCAAACCTATTGTTTATACTGTAGATAATAATCAAACTTATCATCTCTTTATTATGACAATACTGTTAACATCTTAATAGGGGCTAATTGGTTTAAGGCTGCATATTGTTTGTATTGGGTGCTGTTAATATTGATCTAAAGGTGAGGTATCTGAAACATGTAGGAACAATATAAACCTATAGGGGGAAAACTGTAATACCTCAGATCTGCATTGCTAGAGGAAAAGATACACTAACAACATGAAAAAACAAGGGAAGAAAGAATTCCTAACAAACCAAGATGCTATATTAATAGAAACCAATGACAGTATGTCAGAAAAGGAGTTCAGAATGTACATAATTAAAATTATCCATGAAGCAAAGGATGAGATAAGAGAGAAAATGCAGACAATGAATGATAACTTCAATAAACAGTTAAAAAAGCAAATACAGGAAGCATAGAGATTATTTCAAAAAAGAGATAGAGATTCTGAAAAAAAAAAAACCAGGAGTCATTGAAATGAAGGAAATAATAAACTAAAATAAAATTCATTGGAAAGCTTCACCGACAGACTTCATTGTGAGGAAGACAGACCCTCAGACAATGAAGACAAAATATTTCCTTTTGATAAAGCTGACTACACCAAGGAAATGGTAAGAAATCAGGAGCAGAACCTCCAGGAATTATAGGATAACATGAAAAGACCAAATTTAAGACTAATTGGGATTGAGGAAGGAACAGAGATACAAACAAAGGAATGAACAATCTATTCAATGAAATAATATCCCAAACCTGAAGAATGAAATAGAAAATCAAATACAAGAGGCTACACAGGACATAAAATGCACAAAATTGCAACAGTTCAATACCAAGGCACATTATAATGAAAATGCCCAGCATATAAAATAAATATAGAATGTTAAAGGCCTGAGAAAAAAGTATTAGATTACATATGGGGGATATCATTGGTTTGTTAGGAATTCTTTCTTCCCTTGTTTTTTCATGTTGTTAGTGTATCTTTTCCTCTAGCAATGCAGATCTGAGGTATTACAGTTTTCCCCCTATAGGTTTATATTGTTCCTACATGTTTCAGATACCTCACCTTTAGATCAATATTAACAGCACCCAATACAAACAATATGCAGCCTTAAACCAATTAGCCCCTATTAAGATGTTAACAGTATTGTCATAATAATTTGGATATCAGCAAATTTATTATCCCAGACCCTAAAAGTAGGAGGGCTTGGAACAACACATTTCAAGCTTTGAAAGAACATGGATGCCAACCAAGAGTCTTACACCCAACAAAACTAACCTTCAGATTTGATGACAAAATAAAATTCTTCCATGTTAAACAAAAGTTAAAGGAATTTACACACAGAAAGCCTACACTACAGAACATTCTCAACAAAATATTCCATGAAGAGGAAATGAAAAACAACGATGAAAGTCAGCAAAGGGAGGAAAGTCAATCAAAGGAGAAACCAGGTCAAGTTAAAAAACAAAAATAAGCCAAAATGACCAGAAAAACAAATCATATCTCAATAATAATCCTGAATGTTAATGGCCTAAACTCATTAATCAAAAGACATACACTGGAAGATTGGATTAAAAAGAAAGACATAACAATATGCTGTCTTCAGGAGACTATCTCATAGGAAAAGACATTCACAGACTGAAGGTGAAAGGATGGAAAAAAACATATCATGCACACAGACTCAGCATAAAAGCTTGGGTCTCCATCAACATATCAGATAAAGTGGACTTTAAGCCAAAGTTAGAAGGAATAAGGAAGGACATTTCATACTGCTTAATGGAACCATAAATCAATAAGACATAACAATTGTAAATATGCTCCAAACAATGGAGCACCTATGTACGTCAAACAAACCCGTCTCAATTTCAGGAACAAATAGACCACAACACAATAATACTGGATGAGTTTAACACACATTTCTCATCACTGGATAGATCTTCTGAACAAAATGTGAACAAAGAAACCACAGAACTCAATAACACAATCAATAATTTAGACTTAAAAGACATATATAGAATATTCCATCCATCCACAAGAAAAAACACCTTTTTTTCAGCAGCATATGGATCCTTCTCTAAAATACACCATATGTTATGCCACAAAGCAACTCTTCGCAAATACAAAAAAATAGAGATACTATGCTATATTCTATGAGATCATAACGGAATGAAAGTAGAAATCAATGATAAAATAAAAAAACAGAAACTACTCCAACACCTGGAGTCTAAGTAATATGCCATTGAATGATGCATTCATAGTAGAAGGCACGAGGAGGAGATAAGAAATTTTTAGAGGTAAATGAGAACGATGATACAGCATATCAAATCTCTGGAACATTGTGAAAGCAGCACCAGGAGGAAAATTCATTGCATGGAGCACATTCAATAAAAGAATAAAAACTCAGAAAATAAATGACCTAACATTATATTACAAAGCCCTAGAAGAAGAAGAACAGATCAACACCAAAAGTAGTAGAAGACAGGAAGTAATTAAAATCAGAGCTGAAATCAAGGAAATTGAATCAAAAGAAAAAATTGAAAAAATTGACAAAACAAAAAGTTGTTTCTTTGAAAATATAAACAAAATTGATAAACCCTTAGCCACACTAACAAAGAGGGCAGAGAAAACTCAAATTACTAAAATTTGTGATGAAAAAGGAAATATCATGACAGACACTATTGAAATGCAAAACATAATTAGAAGCTATTTTTACTATACTCCAACAAAAATAGAAAATATCAAAGACATTGACAAATTTCTAGAGATATATGATCCTCCAAAATCAATCAGGAGGACATATACAATTTAAACAGATCAATTTCAAGCAATGAAATAGAAGAAGCCATTAAAAGCCTACCAACCAAGAAAAGCACAGGGCCAGATGGATTCTTAGTTGAGGTCTACAAGATCTTCAAAGAAGAAATAACTCCAATACTTCTCAATGTATTCCATGAAATAGCAAAGGAGGGAACCCTTCCAAACTTGTTCTATGAAGTTGTATCACACTGATTCCAAAGCAGGCAAAGACACATCAGGGAAGGAAAATTTCAGACCAATATCCCTGATGAATATAGATGCAAAAATCCTTAAAAAAATTCTAGCAAATCATACACAAAAATATATTAAGAAGATAGTGGACCATGATCAAGTGAGTTTCATTCCAGGGATGCAATGTTGGTTAAATATCTGGAAATCAATAAATGTAATTCACATCACATCAATAGACTTAAAGTCAAGAATCATGATCATTTCAATAGATGCAGAAAAAAGCATTTGATAAAATATAGCATCCCTTCATGCTCAAAACACTAGAAAAAATAGGGATCTTAGGAACATACCTCAACCTTGTAAAGGCTATCTATGCTAAGCCCAAGGACAACATCATTCTAAATGGAGAAAAATTGAAAGCATTCCATGTACAAACTGGAATAAGACAGGGATTCCCTTTTTCACCACTTCTATTCAACATCTTCCTTGAAACTTTAGCCAGAGCAATTAGACAGACCAAATAAATTAAAGGGATACAAATAGGAAAAGAAGAACTCAAATTATCTCTCTTTGCTGATGACATGATTCTGTATTTAGAGGAGCCAAAAAATTCCATCAGAAAACTTCTAGATCTAATAAATAGCAGGATATAAAATCAACACTCAAAAATGTATTGCATTTCAACTCATAAGTAATGAATCCTCTGAAAGAGAAATTAGGAAATCTTCCCCATTCACAATAGCTCAAAAACAAACAACAACAACAACAACACCTTGGGAATCAATCTAACAAAAGAGGTGAAAGACCTCTACAATGAAAACTACAGAAGACTAAAGAAAGTAATTAAAGAAAAACTTAAAAGATGAAAAGATCTCTCATGTTCTTGGATAGGCAGAATTAATATTGCCATAATAGCCATAATACCAAAAGTTCTATACAGACTCAATGCAATTCCAATTAAAATCCCAAACTCATGGAAATAGAGAAAGCAATCATGAAATTCATTTGGAAGAATAAGAGACCCAGAATAGTCAAAGCAATCCTTAGCAGGAAGAGTGAAGCAGGAGGCATCACAATACCAGACCTCACACCATACTACAGAACAATAGTAACAAAAATGACATATGGTATTGGCATCAAAACAGATAGGTAGACAAATGTTATAGAATAGAGGACAGAGGAACAAACCCATATAATCTCATGCTAAACAAAATTTCCAAAAACATAGAATGGAGAAAAGATAGCCTCTTCAACAAATGGTGGTGGGAAAACTGGAAATCCATATGCACCACATGAAATTAAACCCCTATCTCTCATCCTGCACAAAACTCAACTCAAAATAGATTAAGGATCTAGGAATTAGACCAGAGACCCTCCACCAAACAAAAGAAAAAGTAGGCCCAAATCTTCATCATGGCCACTGAGGATCCGATTTTCTTAACATGACTCCCAAAATGCAAGAAATAAAAGGAAGAATTAATAAATAGGATGGATTCAAACTAAAAAATATTTTTTCTCAGCAAAGGAAACAATCAATAATGTGAAGAGAGAGCCTATAGAGTGAGAAAGAAATCTTTGTCTCACACCCTTCAATTCGAGGACTAATCTCCAGAATTTATAAAGAACTCAAAAAACTTTACACTGAAAATACAAATAACCCAATTGGTTAAGGAACTGAGCAGACACTTCACAGAAGAAGATATATAATCGATCAACAAATACATTAAAAAATGTTCAACATCTCTAGTAATTAGAGAAATGCAAATCAAAACTACCCTAAGATTTCATCTCACTCCATTTAGAATGGTAATTATCAAGAATACAAGCAACAATAGGCATTGGTGAGGATGTGGGGAAATTGCTGGTGAGATTGAAAATTGGTGCAGCCACTCTGGAAAACAGTATGGAGATTCCTCAGAAAACCTTGAATGGAGCCACCATTTGGCCCAGCTATCCCACTCCTCAGTTTAAACCCAAAGAATGCAAAATCAGCATAGTACACAGCCACATCAATGATTATAGCAGTTCAGTTCACAATAGCTAGATTGTGGAACACCAACCTAGATGCTCTTCAATAGATGAATGGATAAAGAAACTGTGGTATATATACACAGCAGAATATTACTTAGTCATAAAGAATAAAAAAATTATGGCATTTGCAGGTAATGGATGGAGTTGAAGAATATCATGCTAAGTGAAATAAGCCAATCCCACAAAACCAAAGGCCGAATGTTTTCTCTGATCAGTGGATGCTGATACATAATGGGGGATGCGAGGGGTATGGGAAGAATGGAGGAAGGTTGGATTATGTAGAGGAAAATGAGCGGGGCGGGGGGAGGAAAGATGATGGAATGTGTCAAACATCATTAACCTATGTACATGTATGATTACACGAATGGTGTGACCCCACGTTGTGTACAACTGGAGTAATGAAAACTTGTACTCTATTTGTATAAAACGAATCAAAACACATTCTGCTGTCATGTATAACTAAATCGAACAAACAATAAAAACAAAGAAAGAAAGAAAGAAAAAAGCTATAATGGCAGAAAAAGGCTGAATATGCAGCAGTGGAACAAATCCATATAGAAGGCATTAAGAAAAATAGGTGTAGCTAGATTAATATCAGAAAATTTTTTTTTTTTTTTTGGCACTGGGGATTGAACCCAGGGGCACTACACCACTGAGCCATATCCCCAGCCCTATTTTGTATTTTATTTAGAGACAGGATCTCACTGAGTTGCTTAGGGCCTCGCTAAGTTGCTGAGGCTGGCTTTGAACTCAGGATCCTCCTGCCTCAGCCTCCCGAGTCACTGGGATTACAGGCATGCGCCACCATGCCCGGCTTCAGAAAAATGTCTTAACTTAAAGATATTTTCAAAGATAAAAGCTTCACGTAAGTAAGAAAATTAACAATTTATAAATACAGATGTACCTACTACCATAGCCTCAAATACAGAAAGCAAAAACTGACAGAAATTCTATGAGGAGTGGATGAATTCACTGAGTGAAAGACTTTTAAAGTATATTTCTCAATATTTAACATATTAATAATGTGAAAATAAATCAGAATATCATGTATTTAAATAATATCATTAATGCATTCAAAAATTGGAAGAAATTACTTTTATCAAGCATAAATAGATTTATGAAAATTGACTATGAATATTCTATAAAGCAAGTTTCAATATACTTCAAAAAAAATGTCACATAGTTGCAAGTGATCACAAAATTTCTGTTCACAAAAAAATATAATCATCTCAAAAAATGCAGAAAAGGCATTTGAAAAAATTCAGTATCCTTTAATGATAAAAATGTTGAACAATAACTAGATATAAAAGCAGTGTATCTTACATATAAATATTATGAATGTATTTAAAATGAGTTAATAACTAACATTCATACTGAATGAGAAAATGCCAACAGCTTTCTATCTCAGATCTGGAGCAAGACAGGATGCCCAATTTTATTACATTTACTCAACATACTGCTGAGGTCTTAGCCAGAGAAATAAGATAAGAGAAATGAATAAAAGGCATCCAAATTAAAAAGGAGGAAAATTGGTGTTTTCAGGTGGCATGATCTTATATATGGAAAACCCCAAAAGCTTTACAAAAAATATTAGAAGAAATAAATTAATTCATCACAATTTTAGTATAAAAATAAACATATAAAAGTCAATATCATTGCTATGTGCAATGATGAGTTACCTGAAATAGATAATCTAGAGAGTTGTCCCGTTTACAACAGGTACAAGCAAATACCTATTGATAAATTTAATCAAACAGGTGAAAGATCTGTACAATGAAAATTATGAGAGATTGATGAAATTGAGAACACAAGAAAATGAAAGACATCCTGTGTACATGGGTTGGAAGAAGGAATATTGTTAAAATTTAAATATTTCTAGAAGTGATCCATAAATTAAGGACAATCGCTATCAAAGTACTGAAAACATTTTCATAGACCTAGAAAAAACCATTGTAAAATTTAAATGAAACCACAAAATTCCAGAATATCCAAAACCATCTTGAGTAAAGTGAACAAAGGGGGCTTTGCACTACTGACTTCAGAAGAGATTACAAAGCTATAGTGTTTTTTAACAGAAGAAAATGTAGGGGAATTGCTTGTGGACATTGAAATGGGCAAGGATTATTTGGACAGGACCCCCAAAGCACAGCAAAAATAGACAAATTGAATTGTATGAAACTAAAAATCTTTTGCAAAACAAATAATAAAGATACAAACTATAGAAATGAAGAAAATAGTTGGAATGTGTGCATCTTACAAAAGCTTGATCTCCAGAATGTATGAGGAACTCCAAGAAGTCAATACAAAAAGCCAAATAACCCAATTTAAAAATGGGCAATAGATCTAAATAGACATTTCTCAAAAGAAGACATGCAAATGGCCAATAGGTATATAAAAATGCTCAGCATCATTAATCAGGAAACATAAATCAAAACCACAATGAGATATCATCTCACTCCTGTAAGAATGACTAATATAAACAAAGGCAAAAAATAACAAATGCAGGAGTGCATATAGAAGAAAGGAAATGCTTAACATGGTGGTTGATGGCAATATAATTTAGAAGAGCAATTATAGAAAAGAGTATGGGGTCTGTCAAAAAATTAAAAATAGAACTACCACATGATCCAGCCATTCCATTCCTGATTTCCCAAAAGAAATGAAATCAGTATGTCAGAGACATTTGCACTCCCA
>JAJEJO010051856.1:0-12121 GCA_020662805.1 Glaucomys volans
TCCTTGAAGCCATTATTAGTAATGTTTTAGAAATGGCTGGCCTTGAAAGAACTATTTTAGAAACCAACCTAAAGATCTCAGTGTGACATTTAACCTTTTGAAAACAACATTCTATATTTGAAATTTATTCAAAGTCAGAAATTTTAGTCAAAATGTTCAGTTAATGGACACCTAAATTTAACCCTATGAAGATTTTAGCACATTATGAATAATTTAAAACAAAGCTTGAAATATGAAAAAACTAACGCAATGACTTTTTCTTGCATTAACATTTATGGGAAAAGACACTGGAAAGCACAGGCAGAAAGACAGAACCTGTAAACATTTAGGCTTTCATATGTTCACATTTGAATAAAAGGGGAGCTAGATAGACACACAAAGGTGTGGCCAACTCCATGTGTGGAATGCCCCAACCTGTCTCAGGAGGATGCCAGACTAGGAGGTCGTCATTCCATGTAGTGTCAAATGTCCTTGTAGGATAAGATTCTACAAAGGCCCCTGCTTGTTGCACCTGTGCAGATAATGTATTGTGGAATTGTCACGAGAGCTCATGTTACCCACCATGTCCCTGGAGTCAGACACCCTTGCAGGGCAGGTGCTGGCAAGTATTGTGAGGAAGCAAAGCCTTAAGCAGAATGATGGAACCATAAGTGACATTGGGTGACATGTGGCAATTCTTGATTCTGTTCTCAGTAGGATAATTGCCCTAAAGTTAGGGCCAGGATTCAGGAAAAATTCCAGATTGTGCAAAATCTGTAGGGGCCACAAACATTCTGTCTCAAGGGCTAAAACAGTGACACATTAGTATTGCATTCTTAGGTGCTTTGAATTTTGTTAAAACTGAAAATAGGGGCTGGGGTTGTGGTTCAGTGGTACACCACTTGCCTAGCATGTGTGAGGCCCTCCATTCATTCTTCAGCAACACATCAAAATAGAAAGGTATTTTGTCAACCTAGAACTAAAAGTATATATATTAAAAAATCTGAAAATAAAATCTACTCTAAGGAAAGTCATGGTTAGATTCTATTTTACAAAATTTGCTGTGGTTTTCATACATTTTAAGGCTGTTTTTGAAAGGAAAGCATGTTGAAACCACCAAGTTACCCTTATAATCTTTCCATTTCTTTGAGCCTCAATTTCTTGTTGGCATTTGTAGCAGATACTGGGGATGTAGTGATGCTCTCACCCAAGGTGTGTGGCAGGGTGACCAATCACCTGCATTCTGCACACTTCTAGTAGTGTTCATGCAGGAGTTTGCTAAGATCCCTTGGTCAGTGTAGGGAAAGGGCAGGGTTTAGTCACCCAGAATGGTCTTGCTTCCCTCTTGGCCCTCTGGATGGGCCTTCCTGCTTCCAGACTCCATTTTCCACCTGCCTCCTTTTTTTTTCCTTCCATCCTGATTTACCTTTTTCCTTTTTCTTTCTTTGCCTTTTTAAAAAAGAAATTATATCCACAACATATAACATCAATTTTATTACTAAAATTACTATTTTAACCTTCTCTGAGCATATGATTCAGCAGGTTGCAGTATGTTCAACTTGAGCTTCTCTGCCCACCTTTCATCTCAAGACCTTTTCCATCTTCCCAGACTGCAATGCTGTCCTCATAAAACAATAATTCTTCATGACACCCACCCCCAAACCCCTGGAAATCACTATTCTGCTTTCTGTTTCTAGGAATTTGACTGCTCTAGGAACTTCATACAAACAGAATTATATGAATCATCCTTTCGTGTCTGGCCTTTTCATGTTAGCATGTTTTCAAAGTTCATCTATACTTTATGGGAATTTCCTTGGCATGGGTAGACCATGCCTGTCATCTCTTCACCCTCCAATAGACATTTGGGTTGTTTCCATGTTTTGGCTGTAGTGAGTGGCACTATAGAGGACATGGGCTTGTGACATCTCAACTTGCATTTGCTGACTTCTCCAGGGATGTATGTTTAACTCACACAATGACCAAGTTTTGTTCTTCTGGGACTTGCCCAGGTGCCTCTGGCTCTGTGCCTTTGGCCACCATCAAGGTCAGCTGACCCAGGCACCTCAATCAGATGGAAGGATACAATAGGCACTATCCATCACCTTGGCACCTTATTCTAGAGTAGGTGTGACAGATGAGACAGGGAAAGGGCAAGGCATTGTGCCTTCCAATACAGTCAGGTGAAAGTCAGAGTTGGATCCTAACAAGCCAAGAAAATTCTAAAGTAGCAAAGGAGAAAGTGGAGGAAGAAGATTTGGATATGGTGTCCACCCTAACCATCCTCACTGTCTCCTCTCTCCTGGGGCCATCTTGAAGATGAAGAGAAGCACATTGTGCCAAGGACCAGGCCCAAAGAAGTGTCAGGGGACTCTCAGCAACTTCTTGTCTTGCACAGTACAAGACTACAGAAGCTATGGTTTCAGTCAGGGAGGGAATTTGCAGTGGGAATTTGCTTTAGGAATGGTGGAGGGTGATGTGGCCCCAGGCTACAGGTTTCCTGCAGGATATTCTCTGTATGGCTTCCTGCCCTTGGAGACTTTGCTGGCTTCCAAGGAGCTGTGGTTTGAGCTCCATGTTCTCTAGCTGAGTACCCAGATCCCCATGTGTCAACTTGGTTTGGAATGCTGCTATGGTAGCCCTTTGGACAGAGCTGACCTTTCTCTTTCATGCTCCCTCTTTACTTCTGGTGCAAACTGTCCAATGTTGGTAAACTTGCCTCCCAGTGGGGTAATCCAGCTATCAAAGTAGGGAAAATCCAGGCTCCCATGTCCTGGGTGAAAGTGGGGCCTTTCTCAGACTATCTTGAGACTCTTTTCTCTTGTATCCATGACGGAGGGAGTCTGAGTGCATCTCATGTTTTCAGCAGAAAGTGAGTAGAGTCCTGTGCTTGTGGCTCATTTAACAGACATTTCTTGAGGATGTACTTTGTGCTCAGTTTTGTGTTAGGTGTATGGGTGTAGTGACAGGTATCAGTGTGCTGTTCTTGCAATACTTGGAATCTTGAGGGGAGGAAGGAGAAAGTCAGGGGAAAGGGGTGAATTGTGTGATGTGGGGAGGCACAAGGGCCCCAGGGAATGGAGACCTCCAATGCAGGGAGGCTTCCTGGAGGAAGGGGTGTAACCCAAGAGCCACAGGCAGAAGCAGATGAAGAGGCACAGAGGAAGAGTTCCAGGAAGAAGAGAAAAGGTCCAAAGATCTGGATGTGAGAAGGAACTTGGTGTTTTGTAAATTCAAAATGATCCAGTATGGTGGGGAAGTGAGCCATGGAGAGACAAGGTGTATGAGGCATGAGACTGACCAGGGAAAAATGAGCTGGCTCAGGAGGGCTCCTTCAGGCCCAGGGCTTTGGATTTGTTCTCCAGAAGGCAGAAACCACTGAGGGGGTTCTGGATGAGGGCTCATGCAGGGATGGGCATGGATCTGGTTCAGACCCATGGCTGAGGAGGAAGGAGAAGAGACCTGAAGATAGAAAATTGGGCAGGGTGCCAAGGGGCAGAGAGGGGGAAAAGTCAGCTGGGCCTGGGGTTGGCATGAAGATTTACAACCCCCCACTCCTGTTCTGGCCCTGCCTCCCCTTCCCTGGCTTCACACCTGTCTCTTTCTGGCAGCATGTTCTAGAGACATTATTAATACCAGACAAGAGGTCATTACTCAGGTACCAACTTTTCCTCCAGCATAAATATTTATATAGGGGACTGACTTGTGGCTGTTACGTTTTCCTTTTATTTGATTCCTGCTGCCATTTGTGTCTTGCTTGTCTGTGGCTAGCAAGTTTAGCTCCTCTGTCTGGAATCTTTGCCAGCTAAGTCTTTGGGAATGGCTGGAGTTGGGGCACAGGGCAGGAGGAGGAGGAGGTGGAGGCAGGCATGTCCTACTTCTGCTGGGCCTGCCATGGCAGGTTGGCAAAGTTCTGGAAAGGGGTTCTTTTCTCCCTCACACCTGCTGCTCCCAAAGTCCAGGTTAGAAGTAGACTTGTGGCAAAGCTGAGGAACTTAAGCAGGGGACCCCCGCATTAGGAAGAGCCACTACTCAGACCCTGAGTGGGCACATAGTGGAGTGTTCCCATGGCCACAATTTGCAAAAGAAAGATAGTTTTAGAAGCTTTCTGTTAGAGGTCTCTGCCCCATTGAATGGGCTGTGCTCCCCAAACCTGGACCTGATTATGGTGATTTGAGTTGTGGGCATATGGCTCTATTGCTGTGGGTAAATGCTGAGATGGAACTATTGCAGTATTGAAAAAATTCCAATGTTATTAATAATTATAATAATCATAACATCCCTGCTGCCATCCCCATGCTGGAGACAGATATTATCATTCCTACGATGCACAAGAGGAATTTCAGGTGATTGTTATGATCCCTAGCTGGAGTTGCTAAGGCTTGGACCCAGGGTGGTCAATGCCTTCCTCAAAGGCTGTCTGAGTGGGAATAGTCAGAGTCATATATTGAGTGTCTGCTAAGCACCAGGAATTGGACATACTTATTTTTTTCCAAACCCTCTATCAAACAGTCCTGCAAAGTAGGAAGGGAACATTGCCTTTGTTTTTGCAAAGAGAAACCAGACAATAGGAAGGGAGAGTAACCCTGCTAAATCAATTTGACCAATGTATCACCAGTCACAGGGGGAAGCCTGTGTCTGAGTGTTCCCCAGAGCCAGGAACTTGGCCCCACTGCCAATAGGTCAGGAAGGAGCACCCACAACTGTGGACTTATGTTTGGTTGCAAAATTGAGTGACTTTCCCCCTTTTCCTTTTATGTTGTTTTGGAAACTTCATGAAGGAAATTTTATAACATTCCTAAAGGAAAATGAAGATGCAGTAGAACTTTCTTTCCCTTTTTAGGTGAACTGAGTGTGAGGCTGAGGTGGAGACTGCCAGTCATGGGCAGAAGGTGCCATGGGTCAGAGGCAGGGTAGGCACAGTTGCAACTGAGACCTTGGGCAATTGATTGGGGATGAGGAATACTGTGTTAGAATCTGCTCTCTGCTCTCAGATTTCCACCCTCACACTCCCTGCAGACCAGACCCCAGCATGCATGAGACCTGCCAGAGCTCAACTGGCTCCTTTAAGGGCAGGGACATATTTGTTACATTCACAGCATCCTCAGACCTAGCACATTTTCTGGCACAGAGTAGATGCTTCATAAATACTGGTATCCACAAAGTGGATACTGGTATCCACAGTGGTACTGGTATCCACTGGAATGAATGGATGAGTGACTTATCACCACAGACCACCTCTTAGAAACATTTGGGTTTTAATGAAAGCTCTGGAAATCAGAAAAGTCCTGTGAGGCCTAGGTACAATTCAAAGGATAATGACCCAGAACCTCAAGATTAGGTGTCAAATGGCCATTTCCTTTGATACCTAGCCATGAAACTCCTTCATTCCCAGCTGGGGCAGACTGTATGAGTTCCATGAGCTGGTTCCATGAAGAGTAGAGAATAGTGGGGGTAAAATCAAGAGCCAGCATTCTGGCCTCAGGTCATGCCTTGACCAGCATTAGCTGAATGTTCAGTATGCATACAACTCAACATTTCTGTGCCTTGTTTGCTCATCTGAAAATACCCTCAGTATCTCTTTGAGGTTTTACCAGAATTAATTTAGTTAATACTATAAAAAACAAAGCTATGGAAACAAAGGTTGGTACAGAACTCATGATCAATGTTTGTCGTCTATGGTTTTTACCCATATTTATGAATTGAATACTTATTTTATTCTCAAATTAATATTAGCAGCTATCTTTGGTGAAGTGCTTGGAATATGCAAGACATCACCTTATTTTCTCCTTGCAAAACCCTATAGAACACTTGCTTTGGTTGCCCAGGGTTCCATTTTGCAGATACAGAAATTGAGGCACAATGCAACTAGGCCATTTGGCCAAGGAGACACAGCCTTTAGATGGAGGCAGAAATCAAACCAAGTTTGACATTAAAGTTGGTGGCTACAAATTAAAATATGCACCCAGACCAGGCCAGTTACCAGTGGTTGGTGAAAGATCAGGTATTAGTAGCTGCGTGCACTCTGGTCAGGTATCAAAGTAACCCACTTCCATGGATTTTTTAATTTCAGCTGATCCTCAAGCTTGACTGCTATTTGAATCACGTAGGTTTACAAAAATACTGGTGCCAAGTGTCATCTCCAGGGACCAACATAACTGTGGCATGGGGGATGACCTTTAAACAACAGGCTTTTTATACATCCTTCAGGTGAGCCAAGGTGGAGAGGCACTGTTGAAAAGCACCCAGTGAGTTGAATAAAATGTGCTAGTTGTTCTGTTCACCTAAGGGATCATCAATTTTCAGTCTTATGTAAAGATAGTGTCTCTGATTGAGATTAATCAATCCATTCACCTACACCCTATTCATTGATCCACCTTCCATTCTTCCACTTATTTATTTATCCTTTATTCCTTCCATCCATCCTATCCTTCCTTCCATCCATCCTTCCACCCACTTATCTTTCCTTCCTTCCTTTCTTCCATCTTTCCTTTCTTCTTACAGTAATCCACTCATTCTTGCATCTACTCACCCATCAACATACCTAAACATTAGCTCAATCATTCCCCATCCATCTATCCTTTCCCAATCTCCCTGTCTCCTTCCCTCACTCCATTCCTTTCTGCTCCCTCAGTTCTGTTCCCTCTTCTGCAGCCCACAGCCTGGGCTGACCCTTGGCATAGTCCTTATTGCAATAGTCTCTCCTTTCTCTCTCCCCAGTTGCTCCATTTTCATGATTAAGTTTCAAGTGAGACTCTCTGAGGCATCTGGAGGAAGCTCATCAGAGAAAGAAATCTGTTTCTGCTTTTCCCCTGCATGACTTTTCTCTCCTGAGGAAGTCTCTTATAAACACTTGCAGCTCCTGAGCATGCTAGGACTTTTGAGCAGCTCTTCTAAGTGGATCGTCTATCTCAAGTGCATACTTGGTGTGCAGCCATCTGGGTCTGTGAGGAGGTTTAAGTGGGGTGCTGACTGTATAACCCAGGGGCGTTCTTCTCCCAGAGCTGGCAGGTATGGTGGGATTGTAGGGGCAGGACTACAGAGCTTGTTATTGAGTTTCTAGTAACACTTCCTAGTTCAGGAGTCATTCTCCACCTCAGCTTCTTAAGCACTGGATCTCATCCTTGATCCTACAACATTCCTGCCTCAAAAATTATTCTCTGCTTTAGAATTACACAAGTTAGAAAGACCTGAGGTATGATGGCCACTGCTGCTCTCCTATTCAACATCTGTTCTGCCAACATCCAGAGCAACAGGCCCCTATTTTATTCTAAGCCCTGTTATGTCCTGTTCTCAGTCAAAATGCTTTATTCTCTGCTACCCTGAATAGAGAGTTGCCAAACAACACAAGAAGGCCACTAGGTGAATTTTCTGTGCAATTTATTTAAAAATGATGGGTGGACCTAAGAGGTAAGTCTTTTCTCCTTCTGTTTTCTTCCTTCAGGGAGTACAGATGCTTGAGCCACAGCAGCTACATTGTGACCATGAGGCACCCTGAACTAGGTGGCCATATGCTAAGGATCTTAGAACAGAAAGGATCAAGTATTTCATGATTATTTCCACACAAGAAACCAATAAAATCTCAATCCATCTAAATCACTGTCCTTCTGGGTCTCATTAGTTGTCACTCTTAACTGCATACAAAGTTTACATGCAGAGGCAGATCAACTTTCCCTAATGACCTGGCATGGGTGGTTTAAATTCAAACAAACAGCATTCTCTGTCATTTTAAATTAAGGTCAATCATTTAAATGTTATGGTTTCAAGGTTGTGGTATATAAGTAGAGGAGGTCTCTACACAAATATGACATAAGGAGTTAATTGGTATAAATTTAAATTTTAAAATAAATGAATTTAAGTTAATATGGGTGGATCTCTTCATTTTCACTCCTTAAAAGGGATCCAAATATTCTTTGAGTTTAAGAAGATCTTGTCCCAAGATCTGGATTCCTCTCTTCTTCTGATGAGTCCCACTAGTTGGAGTGAAGCAGGAAAATGAGGTGAAAAGAACTCTGAATGAGGAGCTCAGGCCTTGGCTTCAGGTGAGAGTAGGAATGCAAGCAGTACTTTCCTTCATTTTCAAACACTTTCCCGCTCAGGACATGACCCAGCATCTTTCGTCTTCTCAGGGTTTCCTGACCGAGAGTGAGGCCAGAAAGCAGAAACTGCCAACCAACTCTGAGAGGCTGTTGTGTTAGACAGTGCTCCCTGAGGTGCCCAGGTGAGCAAGGCTGAGCTGGGAGGAAACCCAATAGATGAGATTTCCATCTCCACCAGGTGCAGCTGCAGCCAGAACCCATCTCAGGCCAGGGTGTTGGCATCCTCTGCAGCTGGCCTGTTCACACACTTGCAGCCCCTCATCTGGTCTCTCTGTGCAATGGGTCCCTGGGGTCAGCAGAGGAGCTAACGGGCACCTGTAGTTTGAAGGAGCACAATAACCTGAATTCACAGGATCTATGTAGAGGAAGTATGTCAAAAAACCTGACTTAGGTCATTGAAACTATCTTTTTCCCTTTCAAAGGAATGTTTATTTTAATTGTAAATGGCATTTCTAGGATGCACATACCTGGGATCAAGGCCACACTTGGAGGAGCAGGGCCAAGACTTTGACTCATGGGTAACAGAGGAAAAGATAGATGTTCAGGAGAACAAAGTCACACTGCTGGGTCTACATCAGTGATGTAGATACTATTTGTATTGTTATTGTTACCAACATCAGGCATCTGCTATATACCAGGTATATTGTCAAATATCTCCCTGCATTATTTTGCCCCAAAGAGGAAGTGGGTTTTCCCAGTATTGGGGGCTCAGTCAAGCCTGTTTAAGCACCAAAGTACCTGGGGCGTTCTAGGTGAAGGTTGAATGACCTGTAACACCCCTTACAAAAGAACTGGACTCACCTGGAATCATTTATTAATTTTGGGTCTCTTCTGATAGACCGTGATCCACAAAAGGGCAGAGACTGAGCCTGGTTGATTCACCCTCAATCCCCTGCTTAACACAATTCCTGGCACATGTATTAACTCATGATTCTGAGCTCATCCTGTAGCCTGAATCAATGTGGGAGTGAATGAAAGCCAGCCTCATGTAAATAAGTTTTAGTAGCACAGGAACCTCCTGACAATTGCCAGACCAACCCTAAATTACATCATTCATAAGACAAAAAATCCAAATGGTGCATGGGCTGAGTTGGACTCATTCTCTGCTCAACAGTCCACCAGCTGGAAGACCTGGGTCATGGAACTAAGTCTCAGTTTCCTTCCCTACAAACCAGATGATGACTGACCTTCCTGGGAGGAAAAATGTGGAAGTTGAAGATGTGCATAAAGTCCTCTTAGCTCTTGGCATCCAGTGTGATGTGAGCTGTGGTTATCATGGCTGATTCATGTTGCAAATTATTGCTAAAGTGGACTGTGATTCCTGGAGAGGAATCTGAACCCAATTCAGATTTTCAGTTCCCTATTCAACTTCACCTTGCCAACCTCAGGCCATTGTCTAATCACCAGAGATCCTCTGGCTCCCTGCTTCAGTCACCTGTCATCAACCTGACCACCAGTCATGTAGGCATTTGCTCCCAGGTGCCTTGTGTCCCTCTCTGAGTTATCAAAGTAAATGTCTAGAAGTCCATAACCAAGGCAGAGCCTCCTGTGTCCTGATGATGTGACTACATTTCCATCAGGACATAAATAGTTGTGATAAACAAGTTTGGTGAAATGGAATTGGCCTCATATTTCAAGCAAAAGATGGGCCCGTATTTGACTGGAAATTCCCCAGAGAGGTTGGAGTAATGTCCCTCTTTGATCATGTCCCTCATGGACCAGGCATGGTACAGTGTTTCACGTGCTTTCAAATCTCCTGTGAAGTGGCTTCTGCTTTCATCTCTGTTTTAAATATGATGAACTGATGCTCACAGAGCCCAAAGTCACTCAGGAAGTGGTGCAATAGGATCTGAACACAATGTTAAGTGAAAACATTTTATGTTTTTTCATGTCTGAGCCAAAGATATTCCATGTGTCACCCTCACCCTGTCTGCTCCACTATGGGTCCCACAAATCTGGAGCTTGAAGGCTGGGCTTCTAGAATCACCCACAGCCACCTGGGGAGCCCTCTCTCCCTGCACAGTGACAACCTAGGGAAGCTTGGTCTTTCCCAGCCCTTTGACTTCCTGGTTTCAATAAAGAGCTGCCCATGTGGGTGAAATGACACTTCCCTCTAGGGACCTGTGGGGCAATTTGTTTTGATTGTGTTCAAAGCCAAGCTCAGAAATGAAGACCTGATTTTCCATCCTGGAGTGACTCAGAGTATCAGAGAAGAAATGAGAGACTTTGAGGAGTGGACATGGAGCCCTGGGTATGTGCAGATGTGTCAGGCCAGGATGTCCACCACTGTGTTTACCAAAGATGAGAATATAGAGGCAGCCAGTGACCTTGACCTGGATGGGGCTGTTTTCACAGCAACTATTGTTTGGTGACTACTTAAAACCATTTACATTAATTTAGCTCTTCTGTTTATTCATTTGTTTTGCAAATATTTATGGACCACCCACTATGTGAAGGACACTAAAATCCTACTCCACAAAATAGGGAAGAGGGTTGAGGTGTTGGGTCCTGGATGGAATGGGCCTGTCAATCAAAGCAGCTCACCCATCCTATGCATAGCATTAGGGAAAGACCAGGCAGACATCCATCACAGAACCTCTTAGCATGAAAACAGGGTAAATTTTAATGACCTGGGGAAATTCATATGTGGAAATGGGAGTGATATAGCAGGCAACACAATTTCTCAAAGCTTAATTCCAACTTTATTCCAAATATATATGTCCATGCATATAAGGAAAAAGATGGTAGGAAATTCTTAAAAATGTCAATGGTAGTTATCAGTGAGCTGTGGGAATTAAATATTCTTTTTCACTTTCATGCAAGGCTCAGATTCTCAAACACAAGTAGGTTTTAGTTTCATTTTATAGGTTGATATACATTTTAGTTATCAAAGTAATTCATGCTTATTGGATAGCTAGAAGGTTCCTAACTCCCCTCTTCTCATCTTCAAACCCTAGTGTTTAAAAGTAAGATAAGCAGCATTCAGGTTTCACATCCAGGGATCATTTTTATTTATCTCTGATCTGAATTCTGCTTCTAATCTTGGTTTGTTTCTTAAGTAAGATATAAACTCGCCCTCACAGGTGTGAGCACACGCTCATGCACATCTGCTTCCCCCTCTCCCAGGAATCTATACATGCAAGATTTCACCAAGTTCCAGATCAAAATACTAAGGAAAAATAAATCATATTGAACATGTAAAGGTTTTTTTAACCTTGTCATTGTACCAAGCATTGTAAATCACCTAATCTATGGTATTATTATAGTGATAATTTAGGATATGGGAAGATGTGCATAGGTTGTATGCTGTGCCATTTTATATTAGGAGCTTGAGCAACCGAGTTTTGGTGTCTGAGGGGAATGGTGTCCTGGACACACACACACACACACACACACACACACACTTGCACATATATGAACTTCCTGCAACTTTCCTTGAAGAACACCTTTTGGCCATCTTTTCAAGGCAAGATTGTGAATTCACCCCATCATTGTTCACTGCTGGAAAGTATTCCAAATTATGCAACTAGTACAAGCTGTCATTAATTTAGTATTGAAACAAGTATCAAGTTTGAATGACTGGAAGAACAAGGCTAAAAACTCTTACCAGAGCCAGGCATGGTGCTGCATGCCTATAATCCCAGTGGCTCCAGAGTCTGAGGCTGGAGGATCACGAATTTAAGGCCAGCCTCACCAATTTAGCAAGGCCCTAAGCAACTTGGCAAGACCCTGTCCCTAAATTTTAAAAGAAGGGGAAGCTTGGGATGTGGGTCAGGGGTTAAGCAGCCCTGGATTCAATCCCTGGTACAAAAAAACAAAACCAACAGGAGCTGAGGCCCGATTCTGCGCCCGCCACGGCTGACAAAATGGACATATGTCTGGACGACATCATTAAGCTCAACTGGAGCCAGCGAGGCAGCCGAGGCAGAGCAGGGCTGGCTCCCCGGGTGGCAGTGGCGGTGGGGCAGGCGGTTGCTTGGGTGGATGGAGGCGGTGGACTCCGATGGCTACTTCCGGTGGTGCCGGCGTGAAAACACAAGTGAAGC
>JAJEJO010051857.1:5793-17342 GCA_020662805.1 Glaucomys volans
TTTTTCTGGTTGTACACAAAGTAGAGCCACCGCATCTGTGCATTCATACATGTACACAGGGCAATGATATCTGTCACACATACTGTTATTATTCTTACCTTCCAACCTCAACCCCACCCCTCCCTTCCCTCTATGCTCTCTATCCTTTCTCCATTCTTGGCATCATTCCACCCAATATTATGCATCATCATTCACTTATCACAGAGACCATTCAGCTTTTGAATTTTGGGGATTGTCTAATCTCAATTAGCATAATAGTCTCCAACATTACCCATTTACCTACAAATGCATTAATTTTATTCTTCTTTATGGCTGAGTAATATTACATTGTGTATATATACCAAAGTTTCTTTATCCATTCATCTATTGAAGGACATCTAGGTTGGCTCCACAATCTAGCTATAGTAAATTGAGCAGCTATGAACACTGATGTGGCTGCATCACTGTAGCAATTTGATTTTAAGTCCTTTGGGTAAAGGCCAAGGAGTGGGATAGCTGGATCAAATGGTAGATCCATTCCAAGTTTTCTAAGGAACCTCCACCCTTCTTTCCAGAGTGGCTGCACCAACTTGCACTTCAACCAGCAATGTGAGTGTAACCATTTCCACACATCGTCGCCAACAACTGTTGTTGCCTGTATTCTTAATAAAGGACATTCTAGTTGGGGTAAGATGAAATCTTGAGGTGGTTTTGATGTGCATTTCTCTTATAACAAGGGATGCTGAATATTTTTTCATAAATCTGTTGATTGCTTGTAGATCGTCCTCTGTAAAGTGTCTGTTCATTTCCTTGGCCCATTTATTGATTGGGTTATTAGTATTCTTGGTGTAAAGATTTTTCAGCACTTTGTAGATTCTGGAGATTAGTGCTCTGTCTGAAGTGTGTTTGGCAAAGGTTTTCTGCCACTCTGAAGGCTCTCTCTTATATTGCTGATTGTTTCCTTTGCTGAGAAAAAGCTTTTTAGTTTGACTCTATCCCAATCATTGATTCCTGCTTTTATTTCTTGCACTTTGGGAGTCATGTTAAGGAAATCTGGTCCTAGGCCAACATGATGAAGATTTGGACATATTTTCTCTTCTATTATGTGCAGGATCTCTGGTCTAATTTCTAGGACCTTGATCAATTTTGAGTTAAGTTTTGAACAGGGTGAGAGATATGGGTTTAGTTTCATTTTGCTGCATATGGATTTCCAATTTTCCCAGCACCATTTGTTGAAGAGACTGTCTTTTCTCCATTGTATGTTTTGGCTCCTTTATCAAGTATGAGATACCTGTATTTTTGTGGGTTTGTCTCTGTGTCCTCTATTCTGTACCATTGATCTACCTGTATATTTTGGTGCCGATACCATGCCTTTTTTGTTACTACTGCTCTGTAGTATAGTTGAAGGTCTGGTATTGTGATCTTCTTGCTAAGGATTGCTTTAGGTACTCTAAGTCTCTATTTCCTCCAAATGAATTTCATGATTGCTTGCTCTATTTCTATGAGGCCCATCATTGGGATTTTAATTGGAATTGCATTGAATTTGTGTAGAACTTTTGGAAGTATGGCCATTTTGACAATATTAATTTGGCCTATCCAAGAACATGGGAGATCTTTCCATCTTGTCAGATTCTCTTTAACTTCTTTCATTAGTGTTCTGTAGTTCTCATTGTACAGGTCTTTCACTTCTTTTGTTAGATTGATTCCCAAGTATTTTATTTTTTGTGAGGTTATTGTGAATGGGGCATTTTCCTGATTTCTCTACCTCTGAGGATGTATCAATTATGAATAAATATGCATTAGATTTGTGAACATTAATTTTATATCCTGCTACTTTACTGAATTCATTAATGAGTACCAGAAGTTTTCTGGTGGAATTCTTAGGGTTTTCTAAATAGAAAATCATATCATCAGCAAATAGGAATAGGTTGAACTCTTCTTTTCCTATTTGTATTACTCTAATTTCTTGGTTCTGTCTAATTGCTCTGGCTAGAGTTTCAAGAACAATGTTGAACAGTAGTTTCGAAAGAGGGCATCCCTGCCTTGTTCCAGTTCTCAGGGGAATGCTTTCAATTTGCTCCATTTGGAATGATGCTAGTTGTGGGCTTAGCATAGATAGCCTTTACAATGTTAAGGAATGTCCCCACTATCCCTATTTTTTCTAGTGTTTTGAGCATGAAGGGGTGCTGTATTTTATCAAATGCTTTCTCTGCATCTATTGAAATAATCATGTGTTTCTTGACTTTAAGTCTGTTGATGTGGTGAATTACATTTATTGATTTCTGGATGTTGAAACATCCTTGCATCCCCGGGATGAAACCCACTTGATCATCGTGCACTATTTTTTTAATATGCTTTTGTATGCGATTCGCTAAAATTTTGTTACGAATTTTTGCATCTATGTTCATTAGGGATATTGGTCTGAAATTTTCTTTCCTCTATGTGTCCCTCTCTGGTTTTGATATCAGGGTGATATTAGCTTCATAGAATGAGTTGGGAAGCATTCCCTCCTTCTCTATTTCAGGAAATACTTTGAGGAGTATTGGAATGAGCTCTTCTTTGAGGTCTTGTAGAGCTCGACTGTGAATCCATCTGGTCCTGGACTTTTCTTTGTTGGTAGGCTTTTGATGACTTCTTCTATTTCATTGCTTGAAATTGATCTATTTAAGTTGTGTATGTCCTCCAGTTTCAGTTTGGGTGGCTCATATATCTCTAGCAACCTGTTAATGTCTTCGAGGTTTTCTATTTTGTTGGAGTATAAGTTTTCAAATAACTTCTAATTATGTTTGATATTTCAATTGTGTCTGTTGTAATGTTTCCATTTCGATCACGAATTTTAGTAATTTGGAGTTCCTCTCTCCTTTTCGTTATCGAGGCTAAGTGTTTATCAATTTTGTTTATTTTTTCAAAGAACCAACTTTTTGTTTTGTCAATTTGTTGAATTGTTCCCTTGGTTTCAGTTCATTTATTTCAGCATTGATTTTGATTATTTCCTCTCTTCTACTACTTTTGGTGATGATATGTTCCTCCTTTTTCGTGGGCGCTGAGTTGTAATATGAGGTCAATGATTTGTTGACTTTTCATTCTTTTATTAAATGCACTCCAATCAATGAATTTTTCTCTTAGCACTGCTTTCATAGTATCCCAGAGATTTTGATATGTTGTATCTTTGCTCTCATTATCCTCTAAGAATCTTTTCCTTTTCCCCCTAATGTCTTCTGTTATCCATGTATCATTCAATAGCATATTATTTAACCTCCAGGTCTTGGAGTAGTTTATGTTTTTAACTTTAGCATTGATAGCTAATTTCATTCCACTATGATCTGATAGTATACAAGGTGGTATCTCTATGTTTTTGTATTTGGTAAGAGTAGCTTTTTGGCATCACATATGGTCTACTTTAGAGAAGGAACCATGAGCTGCTGAGAAGAAATTGTACTCACTTTTTGTAGGTTGGAATATTCTATATATGTCGGTTAAGTCCAAATTAGCAATTGTGTCATTGAGTACTATGGTTTCTTTGTTCAATTTTTGCTTGGGAGATTTGTCCAATGGTGAGAGATGAGTGTTAAATTCTCCCAGTTTTATTTTGTTTTGGTCTATTTGATTCCTGACATTGAGAAGGTTCTGATTGATGCACCTAGGCGCACCATTGTTTGGTGCATAAATATTTATGATTGTTATGACTTGCTGATTTATGCTTCCTTTAAGCAATATGAAATGTCCTTCTTTATCCCTTCTGACTAACTTTAGCTTGAAGTCTGCTTTATCTGAAATGAGGATGGAAACTCCTGCTGTTTTACTCAGTCCAAGTGCATGGTATGTTTTTTCCAACCTTTCACCTTTAGTCTGTGGGCATGTTTTTCCATGAGATGAGTCTATTGAAGGCAGCATATTGTTGGGTCTTTCTTTTTAATCCAATCTGTCAGTCTATGTCTTTTGTTTGATGAGTTTAGGCCATTTTCATTCAGGGTTATTGTTGACATATAACTTGTATTTCCTGCCATTTTAGCTTTTATGATTTTTTGGCTTAACGTTGTTTCTCCTTTGATTGACTCTTCCTTTAGGGTAATTCCTCCTCATGATGACTGAGATTGTTCTTTTTTTCATTTCTTCTTCTTTGAATATTTTTTGAGAATGTTCTGTAGGGCAGGCTTTCTCTTTGTGAATTCTTTAAGCTTTGGCTTATCATTGAAGAATTTTATTTTGTCATCAAATCTGAAGGTAAGTTTTGCAGGGTATAAGAATCTTGTTTGGCATCTGTTTTCTTTCAGAGCTGGAAATATGTTGTTCCAGGCCCTTCTTGCTTTTAGGGTCTGGGCTGAGAAATCCGCTGAAATCCATATTGATTTCCCCCTGTAGGTAATCTGATGCTTTTCTCTCGCAGCCTTTAAAATTCTATCCTTGTTTTGCATGTTTGGTATTTGCATTATAATATACCTTGGTGTGGATTTGTTGTAATTCTGTGTGTTTGGTGTCCTGTAAGCCTCCTGTAATTGATTTTCCATCTCAGTCATCATATTTGGGAAATTTTCTGATATTATTTCCTTGAACAGATTATTCATACCCTTGGATTGTATCTCTGTGCCTTCCTCAATCCCAATAACTCTTAAATTTGGTCTTTTCATGATGTCCCATATTTCTTGGAGGTTTCGTTCATGATTCCTAACCATCTTCTCTGTTTGTTCCACTTTGTTTTCAATATTAAATATTTTGTCTTCATTGCCTGAGGTTCTGTCTTCCAAGTGATGTATTCTGTTAATTATGCTTTCTATTGAGTTTTTAACTTGGTTGATTGTTTCCTTCATTTCCTTGTTTCCTTCAAGGAGTTCTGTTTGTTTTTTTCTCAGAACTTCTATCTCTTTATTGAAATGATTTTTTGCTTCCTGCAATTGCTCTATTAGCTGGTTGTTCATAGCTTGAATCTGCTGTCTTTTCACTCATTCTCTTCTCGGATCATTTTAATTATGAACATACTGTACTCCCTTTCTGTCATTCCTTTTACCATGCTGTCTTTGGGTTCTCTTGATATATAATCTAGGTTTGTTTGGGACACATTCTTCCCGTGTTTTCTATTGTTGCTCATGTATCTTCCCCTCTAGTAGTGCAAATCAGAGTGATTGCAATTTCCCTGTAAATACTTAAAATGTCCCTGCAGGTTTCCAGTAACTCACCTGCTGTTTGAGAGGTGCTTGATCAAGCAGTGACCCAAGATAGCTGGCGCTGTCTCCCCTCCACACCAGATCTCACCCAGAGCCGCAGTGCTGCCATCCCACCAGAAGACCTGAGCTCAGCTCCGAGGGCTCAGGCAGCTGAAGATGGTCTCTCTCCACCAGGGAAGGTGAAGAATGGCGCCAACGGGCCCAAACTCCCCACTGGAGCCAACAACCAGCTCTGCTCCCGGCCAGATCTCACCAGGAGCAGCAGCACCGTGGCCCTGCCAGAAGACCTGAACTCATCTCCAATGACTCAGGCAGCCAAAGATGGTTTCTCTCCGCCAGGGAAGCTGCAAAATGATGCTGAAGGGCCCAAACTCCCTGCCAGAGCTGGCTCTGTCTCTGCTCCAGACCAGATCTCACCCAGATCTGCAGTGCCATGGCCCTGCTGGAAAACCTGTGCTCAGCTCTCGCACTTTTTCATATATTTGTTAATAGCTTGTATATCCTCTTCTGTTAAGTGTCTGCCCAGTTCCTTAACCCATTTATTGATTGGACTCTTTGCATTTTTGGTGTACAGTTTTGTAAGTTCTTTATAAATTTTGGAGTTCATTGCTCTGTCTGAAACGTGTGTGTAAAATATGTTTTCCACTCTGTAGGCTCTCTTTTCCCATTCTTGATTGTTTCTTTTGCTGAGAGAAATTCTTATAGCTTGCACCCATCCCACTTATTGATTCTTCCTTTTAATTCTTGCACTCTGTTGGTCTTGTTGAGAAAGTCTGGTCAAAAGCCAATATGTAGAAGATTCGGGCCTACTCTTTCTTCCCTTTGGTGAAGAATCTCAGGGCAAATTCCTAGATCCTTGATCCATGTCGAGTTAAGTTTTGTACAGGGTGAGAGCTAGGGTTTGATTTCATTTTATTGCATATGGATTTCCAGTTTTGCCAGCACCATTTGTTGAAGAGGCTATCTTTTCTCCACTGTATGTTTTTTGCACCTTTGTCTAGTATGAGATAAGTGTACTTACGTGAGTTTGTCTCTGGGTCCTCTATTCTGTACCATTGGTCTATCTGTCTATCTTGATTCCAATACCTTGCAGTTTTTATCACTATTGCTCTATAGTAGAGTTCAAGGTCTGCTATTGTGATATCTCCTGCATCATTCTTCCTGCCCAGGATTGTTTTGGCTAAAGAATTGCACTTGTGATCAGTACCTATTTTTGCTTACACGATGATCTGCACCCTACTTCTTGCTGTATTTGCACAGCAGATGAAGAAAATCCCTGGAATGTTAGGGAGAGTTCTCACAAGGAATTATCTTTTAGAGTCCCTTCATAGAAACTGGTTTCTTCTCCATCACCTTTCTGCATTTAATACACAAGGAATACCCTTACTTCTCCTTGCTTGAATATCCAGGCTTTCTAACATTCCTCTTTCACCCGAATGCATTTTGATATTTTGTTTGATGCCCTCTAACAATGTGCTCTTCCTGCTCTCATCAGGCACTTGCTACATCCCCAATTTACATTTCTAGAGGATCATTGTTACAGGCTGTGTGACCCTTTAGGCCTCATTTCAAAATGCTGGTGAATGTGCCTTGGAAACATGCAGAGTGTCTTTTGTCAGTCAGGCATTAGGCAGGTCAAGAAAATTACACCTTTTGTGAAGACACATTGTGATAGTGTTTCTGAATCAAATGTGAGTGGAAGGTCCACTTGGAAACTCGTAGCAATACAATTTCTAGGTACACCCTAATTGTAAGACAACAGCAGATATGGGGTGGCCTGGCCAGCAGAGTGAGCATTGAATGTCTCTCCTGCATTGCCAGTAGCATGCTAATCTCCAACCAAAATATTTAGTGATGAACAATCTCCTCAAAATTTTTGAGATCTCAGCCACTCCTCACTTGTACTGGAAAGTCCTAAATCCCAGATTCCAGGTATCTCCTATAGGGGCATTTGTGGAAAAGTGTAGGATTACACCAGAGATGGTGTGCCTTTTCCCGATTCAAACTTAACCTAACCCAATTATCCGCCCCGCAAACTCCTCTTCTCTGAAATGTTATTGGCAATTATCATGAGGGCCTGCTGAAGCCCTAGATCAATTTCCCGACTCAGCATTGTACCCTGTGAGTCCAGACACACAGGATTGTCTATGTGGATGCATTCCCCTGTGGCGTATTCTAGACTTGGTGACCGACCTGTCCTTGGGCACTCTTTCTCTTCCAGGTTCACTATTCCTGGTGGTGATTAATTGCCTGTAGGGGGACCCCATTCCAAGGAAATCAACATACTTCTTGTGGCCCACTGAGTACAATCCCATCGCAGAGATGGCCTATATCACAATCTGTCAAGTTTGGACAGGGCCCCTTCACCTTGGATGAAGTCAGATGTCTCAAAGTCCAAGAGGACATGCCCACTAAACACCATGATTTATCTTCTCCTGTTAATACATCATCATCCCATTCGTGTCATAGAAAAGACCCCTGGGACTCACCTCCTGCCTCACCTTTATTCCCAGGACAGCTGGCAAAGAGTTTTGCTTGAAGGTTCCTCTGCATTAGCCAGGATATTCAGATTGCTATGGCAACCGTCACACCGTTGTGCTGTTATATGACCTTTTTGTGACTGCAGGTGGTATGTTCAGTGCAGCTAGGATGACAGCCAAGCCATTCTTGGAAGCCCAAGTTGCTCAAGGCCCAGCAGCAGACCCTGGGAAGATAATAAAACCTGCATTTTCCCACATGAGGCAGAAAATTCTATGCCTTTCCAAACAAAACTCCCCCTTGCCTGTCCCTTCCACTCTGCATACTGTTGCTTTCCTCTCTCTTGCTCTCATGTCTCAGGAGCACAGGGAATCAGGTTTTGCCTTCCTTGATTGCTCTCAAAACCAGGATAGCAGCATGTTGCAGAGAATGAGGGATTGACCGTTCAATGGGTAGAACTTTCTGCAGATAATCTCACTAAAAAGATTGTTGAGAGGAATGCTTGCACACATAACTACATGAAGTTTGAAAACAATGAGGATGTTTTCTTCTCAGGACAAATATTATTCATGGATTCAGAGACTGTGAGCCATCACTCTCCCATTCTCTATACAGATTTATATACTCTTCCTTGTCAAGATGCTGGGACATTCCCTAAGTAAAAAATGTGTCCTCCCCTAGGGTTACCAACTTTTTCAAGCATGCAATTACCAGAGGTGAAAAGCAAGGTCCAGCACCTCCACTGGGGTATGCATTTGGCCCACATGTTCAGAAATTCCTCAAGAAATAAAGGCCAGTAGGAGTGAAAAAAGAGAGAGGTGTGAGGAATTTTTGATGGTAAGGGATTGGTGTTCAGGTGAGTAAATTTCAATTTTCCATAGTCCCAAAGATGAGAGCACATACTATTTCCTGCAAGGACCTACTTATCCTATTGCCACATGACTCCATCGTTCCCTCACAGAAATACTAGCTCATGAAGGATCTTCAATGAAGTCTCTTTTTTCCTTAAAAGGACAGTGATAAAACTTTGACTGCTCATGACTAAAGACAATGGGATTTGATGTGCAAAAAATGTTTCTGGCTGGGTTGTCTCTAAAGCCATCTTCAGAATTTGATAGAAATTTTGTGTCTCTGTGGTAGTCTTTCTGCAAAGCATATCACAAAGTCAGGCCTGCACAACACGCAGTCATCTACCAATAGGGGCCTCTTCAGATCATGCCAATCCTCCCATATCTCAAATTTTCCTCCTCTGTTCAATCAAGTGAACAAAAAACAGTTGGATAAGTCTCAGATTTAATTGGACTCACATTCTAAAGAGAGTATTCAGCAAGTAGCTGTGGTGCCAGGAAAATGTGCTTTTCCAGGGACCAAAACCTAGATCTTGAGTCAGTATTACTGAAATTGAAGTCACAGGCAGGAAAGCAGAGTTTATAACAGTCTCATTAATATGCTGGCATGTGTATTGCATCTGCGAGTTCTATAAAATGAGAATGCTTCCCACGATTTAAAATGGATTCTTCTTCTTCTCAATTTTCGGTTTTGAATGTTAGTTTCAACACATCTTGAGACTTCTTTGCTGCCTTTCAGTCATGAATGACTTTTCAAAATATCACTGGAACTAGTGTTTGTTAAAGATAAGCTTTCTGGGGAGATCCAAGATGGCGGATTAGAGGAAGGCTGCATTCCTACTTGCTCCGTGGATTCCTACTTCCTCGGGATTCAAACAGCAGGAATATGACTCTCAACGAGATTTTATATTCAAAGCACATATAAGGGGTCCTCAGGTGCCACTCCAGAACCAACTCAGCCGGGCTGGGCTCGGCCCGCCGCAGGCAGCTATGATCTGGGAGCGCCAGACCCTGCAGCTGCTTCAGAGCCACCGACCTGGGTCTGCATCAGCCAACAAGTGAGTGCGGGTCCCCAGTAGCGCTTTGGAGTCACTGGCCATGGCTCCAGCTCCAGCCGGCGGCCTCCCAGGCAGAGACCGAGCATCTCAGGCGACCTGGGGCATTCAGAGGCGTCCGGGAAACTCTGTGATCACGGACTCTGGTGGGGAGATGGAACTACCCCACGCCATTTTGGCGGCTTAACTGGCAGAGAAGGCCCATTACCAGATTCCTGGTGCTTCCAGCTGTGTCAGGGGAGCTCCAGCCGAGAAACTCTGGGAACGCAGTCTCTGGCTGGGAGTGGAAACTATTCTGCGCCCCTTCCGCAGCTTTCCTGGTGGAGAGTGCCCATCTCGGGCTTCCCGGGCCTTCCAGCCAAACCTGGAGAGGTTGGCCCGAAGCCCCCGGGATTGCTGACTCCCGTGGGGAGGTGGAAATGCTCTGAGTTTGGCAGCTTCCCTGGCAGAGGGGGTCCATTTCCAGCTTCCCTGGGGACGCCAGCTGCGTCAGAGGAGCTCCAGCCGGGAAACTCTGGAAAGGCAGTCTCTGGCTGGGAGTGGAAACTATTCTGCGCCCCTTCCACAGCTTTCCTGGTGGAGAGTGCCCATCTCGGGCTTCCCGGGCCCTCAAGCCGAACCTGGAAGGTTGGCCCGAAGCCCAAATCACTGAACCCTGGAATCACTGAACCCGGCGGGGAGGTGAAACTGCTCTGAGTTTGGCGGCTTCCCTGGCAGAGGGGGTCCATTTCCAGCTTCCTGGGGCCCCAGCAGTGTCAGCAGTGTCTGGAGTGATCCAGCAGGGAGCTTTGGGCCTTTGGCAATAGCTTACAGTGTCCCCAGGAGAGAGGAACCACCTGCCACTGCCTGAGCCAGCGAGGAGTTCAGGTCAGCCTGGGCTCTCAAGCCCAGTGTCTCCATCACTGAGCACAGTTCTGTGACACCACCCCAACTTGATCTAGTGCCCAGGCCCACACCCAGGCCCGGAGTCTACCACCTTGCTGTATCTAATTGTCAATCAACACTAGGCTGCCTCTGCCCAGAAGCATTGATCATTCCCAAACTGGAGGTAGTGGGACAGCACCTTTCTTGGGTCACTGCTTGATCAAACACCCCTCAAGCAACAGAGGGGAAGATACACGAGCACCATGAGAAAACACGGGAAGAAAGTGTCCCAATTAAACCAAGATGATATATCAAGAGAACCCAAAGACAGCATGGTAGAAGGAATGACAGAAATGGAGTTCAGAATGTTCATAATTAAAGTGATCCGAGAAGAGAATGATGTGACGAGAGAGCAGATTCAGGCTATGAATAATCAGCTAATAGAGCAATTGCAGGAAGCAAAAAATCACTTCAATAAAGAGATAGAAATTCTGAGAAAAAAAACAAACAGAAATTCTTGAAGGAAACAAGGAAATGAAGGAAACAATAAACCAAGTTAAAAACTCAATAGAAAGCATAACTAACAGAATAGATCACTTGGAAGATAGAACCTCAGACAATGAAGACAAAACATTTAATCTTGAAAGCAAAGTCGAACAAACAGAGAAGATGGTTAGGAATCATGAACGAACCCTCGAATAAATATGGGACATCATGAAAAGACCAAATTTAAGAGTAATCGGGACTGAGGAAGGCGCAGAGATACAAACCAAGGGTATGAATAATCTCTTCAAGGAAATATTATCAGAAAATTTCCCTAATATGATAAATGAGATGGAAAATCAATTACAAGAAGCTTACAGGACACCAAATGCACAGAATTACAACAGATCCACACCAAGGCACATTATAATGAAAATGCCTAACATACAAAACAAAGATAGAATTTTAAAGGCGGCGAGAGAAAAGAATCAGATTACCTACAGGGGGAAACCGATACGAATATCAGCAGATTTCTCAGTCCAGACCCTAAAAGCAAGAAGGACCTGGAACAACATATTTCAAGCTCTGAAAGAAAACGGATGCCAACCAAGAATCTTATACCCAGCAAAACTTACCTTCAGATTTCATGATGAAATAAAATCCTTCCATGATAAACAAAA
>JAJEJO010051858.1:0-12471 GCA_020662805.1 Glaucomys volans
TCTCTTGCTCTGTCCTCCTCCTCACTCTCCCCTTTTCCCTCCTCTCAATATGGGAGCTTCTTAATCTCTTCTGGGAAACCTCACCCCTCAAATGCCTCCTCGAGAACCTCACTTCACTCTCCTTCACTCCAGACCTCCATCTGATCAATACTGCTGTTGTTCCCATTCATCCCCTAGTCCCTAACCCCTATACTTTGTTATCCCAGGTCCTGGCTTCCTCTATGCACTTTTCGGTCTTAGATCTGAAAGATGCCTTCTTTTCCATCCCTCTTGACCCTTCTTCCCAGGACATTTTTGCTTTCACTTGGACCAACACCCACATGCGACACTCTGAGCAGCTTACTTGGACTGTCCTCCCCCAGGGGTTCCATGATAGTCCCCACATTTTTGGACAAACCCTGACCCAAGACCTTAAGGTCTTCCATACATTGCACCCCAAGTCTATTCTCCTACAATATGTGGATGACCTCTTAGTCTGCAGCCCCTCCTGGGAACAATCCCAAACAGATACTGCCTCACTCCTCAATTTCCTGGATGACAGAGGATATCTCATATCCCCTTTCAAAGCTCAAATCTCCCTCACAACCATGACATATTTAGGCTTTCAATTATCTCCACAGAGGAAGGCAATAACCTTAGACAGGAAACAACTCCTACTTTCCCTTCCTGTCCCAAACACCAAGGCAGAAATCTTGTCCTTCCTGGGGCTGGCTGGATATTTTAGAGCCTGGATTCCAAACTTTTCTTTGCTGGCTCGCCCCCTCTATGACTTGGTATAGGGGGAATCCGAAGAGCCTCTGTCTTCCTCACCCCATCACCCCTTCCTCAGGCTCTGACAAACCCTAGTCAAAGCTCCAGCACTTCACCTCCCTGACCTCACCAGACCCTTTTCTCTCTATGTCCATGAAAATGGTGGACAAGCTTTAGGGGTCTTAAGACACACCTACGGTCCCTCCTTCGCCCCTGTGGCATACTTATCCAAACAGCTAGATCCCACTGTATGGGAATGGGCCCCCTGTTTGAAAGCCCTATCAGCTGGACACTTATTGCAGGAGGAAGCCTATAAACTAACGTTTGGGGCACCACTCACCATCCTTTCACCCCATCACCTTAAGGACCTACTCACCTATAAAGCCCTTCAATCCCTGCCACCACCTAGGATCTTAGCTCTTCTATCTTCTTTCCTAGAAAACCCTACTATCTCCTTTCTCTCTTGTCCACCTTTAAACCTCACCACTCTAATCCCAATACCGTATCCTCCCAACACACCACTTCACAACTGCCTGGAAGCCCTCCAAAACTTCATACCCTGTCACTCTTCCATTTCTGAAGGCCCCCTTCCACATGCTGACCTCCCCTGGTTTACAGATGTATCCTCTTTCTGGGAGGACCGAGCACACCATGCAGGGTATGCAGTGGTCTCCTCGAATCAATCATAGAAGCCCAACCATTAACAGAAGAAACCACCAACCAGCAGGCTAAACTCATAGCCACTACCCGGGCTTGTACCCTCGCTGAAGGGAAAATTCTTAACCTATACACAGACTCTAAATATGTTTTCCATATCCTCCTGTCCCATGTGGCCATATGGAAAGAATGAGGGTTACTCAATACAAAAGGAAATAGTGTAATGAACTCAGAATTAATTACCAAACTGCTCGAGGCTTCTCAGTTGCCTCAATGATTGGGGGTCACCCACTGTAGAGCCCATCAGAAAGATAATTCCCCAATAACCCAGGGTAACCACAAGGCAGATCTTGCCGCACGAGCAGCAGTTGTTGCAACGGGCCTCCTGAACCCTGGGCCAACTTGTGACTCTCTTCTTCCTGTCCTGACACCCGAATTAGAGACCTCCCAAGACACCTCACAAGCAGGCCCTCACTCCCTTCCTCCCGATGATAAACGCCCCCTTTTCCACCTTCTTCATGACTTGTTCCACTCAAGCCCCCAAACACTCTCCCATTTCTTGCAAACCTTCTTTCCACTAACCCCTTCAGACTAAGCCCTATTACAATACCTTTCCCTTACTTGCACCATTTGCCAGCGCACCAATCCCAACACCCCCGTCAGACCCACACCCTAACTCTCTCATCAGGCTGGGGGAATTACCCCCGCAGCTGATTGGCAAATTAACTTCACTAACATGCTTCCTGTTCGGTGTTTTAAGTACCTCCTGGTCTTTGTTGACACTTTCTCAGGTTGGATAGAGGCATTCCCAACATCTAACAAAAAGGCCTCTACTGTGGCCTCCACCCTCCTTTCCCAGATCATCCCGAGGTTTGGGATGCCCACATTCATCCAGTCAGATAATGGCCCAGAATTCACTGCTCAGGTAATACAAAGATTATCTCAATCACTCTCCCTCCCCTGGCATTTACATTGTCCCTATCAGCCACAGGCATCAGGAAAGGTGGAAAGAGCCAATAGAACTTTAAAGGACATTTTAACTAAACTATCTCTGGAATTACACCTTGATTGTACCCGTCTCCTGCCCCTTGCTCTGCTTAGGGTCAGATCTCTCCCAAAGAAACCTACCAACCTTTCCCCTTTCGAAATTATGTTCGGTAGTCCCCTCCTACCTCCTGGTATAACAGCTATCCAGGGACCTATACCACCTACTATGGCTTTACTTTTACTCTCTCACCTCCATGCTGAACTATGGAAGTACCAGGATTGACTACTTCCAGACCGATCTGCCTAACACAACAATCTATCATTGCATCTGGGCCAATTGGTCTTCTATAATCCTCCTGAACCTAGGGCTTCTCTGACTCCAAAATGGGAGGGACCATATCCTGTAATTTTGTGTACCCCAACTGCTGCAAAACTCTCAATGTACCTGCATCCCTTCACCCTCTAACCCCCTGCGCCTCCACATCTCGCATACACTATAACTCTCTCCTATTGCTGAACATGACTCCTCCACCTTTCAAACCTCTTCCACCCATCATTCTATCACTTCTTCCCCTGTGCCTTGTAGCTTATAACCCCAACCCCCCTCCGGCTACCGTGTGCAAATTCACTGTTCAGGAAAAGTACACCACAGTCTATGGCACCACTACCGTCCATACTGTGGATGAACAACTTTGTTTTATTAAAAACTGTTCCTATATACGTCTTACACTGTCTTGTGCTGTCTGCAAGGTTCTTAATACTGCCACAACAGCATACCCATACCTCTGCCTTGCAAAGGACCAGCAGGACAATTATTGTCACCGCTGGGAAGATATTTATGGGGGATGCCCCTACTGGTCTTGCAAAATTTACTATGCAGAGAGAGGCCAATACTCCTCCCCTTACTTCAAGAAGCTCCTTTGGTCTGATGCACCCAAGGACCAATGGCAGAGCCTACACCAACTATATTTTTATGCTTTTGAGATCACAAACCCCAAGGATAATTTTTGGAATGATCTCATTGATGTTGCTGTCTATGTGCAGGATTATGCTAGGAAACCCATGGGATGGATGTCCATCATCCGTACCCTTGCAACACCCCCCAAGGCCAAAACTGAGGTTATTGAGTATGTCGAGGAGTCAGAAACACAACTTAACAAACTCATTGGTGAAGTTGATACAAATAAAGCTGCCCCTCTTACCTGGCTCACCCTGCTAAATCAGACCTTATACCTCCTCAATCTTCTAAACTCAATCACCATCTCCATCCCCACCTTGCAATGCTTTCTTTGTGCATCCCTAGCTTGACCCCTCCTTGCAGTGGTGCCGCTCATGGCAGACAACTCCACTTACAACTCTTACTCCTCTGGTCAATCTGTATTCATCCCTCACCTCCCTCTCCAAGAGACTTTCCTCTCAAATTACACCTCCTTTCCTTTCATCTACCTGTCCCTGCTCGGCACCTCTTCCCCTCCCTCTGCGCCACTACTTACCCCATACCAACAACACCCAAATTTGTTCAACCAGGGCACTTCCTCCAGTGCAATGGCTCTCTGTTCTTCTCCACTGCCAACATCACTGGTACTTGCTTCCTAGTCAGAGTGATCCCTCAGCTCTCCTTATATTCCTCCTCTGAATTTCAACAGCTCCTTCCACACCCTCATGTCCGTTGGGCTATTTTCCTGCCAGTTCTTGTTGGCCTGACCCTCACAACTTCAGTAGTGAGAATGGGCCTCTCAGGGGGAGCTTTGGGCCACTCCCTTTGGGCATCTAGAAACCTTCAGGAGAAACTACAGTCAGCTCTGGATACCATAGCAGAGTCCTTAAGCTCACTCCCGTGACAAGTAACCTCCATTGCTCAGGTAACCCTACAAAACAGATGGGCTATGGACCTCCTCACTGCAGAAAAGGGAGAGACTTGCCTCTTCCTGAAGGAAGAATGTTGCTACTACATTAATGAATCTGGCCTTATCGAGCAGAATGTTTTTATACTACAGGATCTCTCTGCTCAACTAACAAAATCACCTGCTACTAGTCCTTTATCAGACTTCTTCTCATCACCCTTCCTAACCTACGTCCTCCCATTTTTAGGGCCCTTCCTTGGACTTCTCCTCTTCTGCCCTGTATCATAAGATTCTCTCCTTCTCTCCTTCCTGCCCTGTATCATAAGATTCCTTCAAGGCCAGCTCCAAAAAATCACTAATCAAACTTTCAACCAGCTTCTCTTAAAGGAGCATCACCCCCTCCCTTACAAAGATGTCTCCAGGTCCGGCTTCGACCTCCTCCATCTATGATCAGTGGAAGTACTTCCTGATGGAGCTCCATGTAGACACCTGGCTCATACCTCCTGTAAACTCCCATCTAGACTGGTCCGAAGCAATAGAAATGCTACTCCTGCAAGGGACGTTCCCTGATCTGATGCCCGACACCCTCGCATGGAATATGCAGTCAACTCTTCCTCCCTGCCCCCCACGTTGCCCCCACTCAGCAGGAAGCAGCCAGAGAGACCAGCGACCCCCCTCATAATAAAACAGGGAGGAATATCAACTCCATTTACCTCATTATTTCCCCTTCTATTTTTCCCCTGCCCCTCCCCCTTTCCTTAAAATGGCGCCTAGCAGGCTTCTCTTCCTGAAAGTCTGTTTCCCGCCAGTGCAAAAGTCTGCTTCCCACCGGTGCATTTAGCCACCCAATCAGGTAGCAACACCTTGACCCTGGGCCCTATCTGACCTATAGGCAAATGCCTCACTGGCAATATGCAGATAGCATAGTTAGTTCCCTTCCAAGACTGTATATAAGGCAACAAACTTTTCTAGTAAACAGAACCTCTCCTGGCAGCAAGTCTCTGAAGTCTCCGTTCATTCTTTCAGAAACCTTCCCCTTTCTAATCTAGACTTCACCATGTTTACTGATGGAAGTTCCTTTGTGGAGCAAGGAGAACGCAAAGCTGGATATGCTGTGGTGACTCTACTTGGCACCCTAGAGGCACAATTTTTGCCCCCAGGTACCAGTGCACAACTTGCAGAATTGATAGCCCTTGAATTAGGGAAACAACAGAAAATTAATATTTATACTGACTCTAAATATGCCTACCTGCTCCTGCATGTACATGCAGCAATTTGGGGGAACAGCTATTAAAAACTATGAACAGATATTAAAACTAATAGAAGCCATCCATTTACCCAAAGAGGTAGCAGTAATCCACTGCCCAGGACATCAAAAAGGAATGGATGAAATAGCAGAAGGCAATAGATGAGCAGATCAACAAGCCAAAGAGGCTACTAAGGGAACTTTACAACAAATAACTACCTTAGCCCCTCTAATATGGACAGGCCCTCCCCCAGAGATAAAACCCCAGTACAGCCAGGAGGAAACACCGCAGGCTTTATCTGAAGGAGGTAATCTCCTACCCTCTGAATGGATTCAAATGGAAAATAGCAAACTTTATTTACCTGCTAGTTCCCAATGGAAGATTTTACATATCCTCCATCAATCTTTCCATCTGGGAGAAGAGAACACTCTCAAATTAACTCAAGAAATATTTGAAGGGAAGCATATTCCAAAAACAATCCAACAAATAGTCAAATCCTGTGAACTATGCCAAAGAAATAACCCACTTAACTCTGCCAAAAAGCCTCCAAAATTACAAGGAACAGGACAATTCCCTGGAGAAGACTGGCAACTTGATTTTACTCACATGACTAAGAGCAATGGATTCCAATATTTATTGGTTATGGTAGATACCTTTATTGGGTGGACTAAGGTCTATCCTTCCTGAACTGAACAAGCAGGAGAAGTAGTCAAAGCTTTATTACAGAAAATAATTCCCTGATTTGGGCTGCCCCAAAGCCTCCAAAGTGACAATGGAGCAGCTTTCAAGGCAGCTGTCACTCAGGGAGTATACAAAGTCCTAGGCATAAAATACCACCTCCATTGTGCATGGAGGCCTCAATCCTCAGGAAAGGTAGAAAAGACTAATGACATCCTAAAGAGACATCTAAGAAAATTTACTCAAGAAGTCCACTACCCATGGCCTAAAATGCTTCCCCTGGCACTACTCAGAATCAGGAATACCCCCCAAAAAATTAGGGTTCAGCCTATTTGAGCTCTTATACAGGAGGCCATTCCTAAGGAATGATATCCTTAAAGATCAAGAAACTGCAGATTTAGTGGCTCATATCACAAAGTTGGCCAGATTTCAAACTGAAATCTGTAAATATCCCATATCTGAGCCAATTATTTCTCCACCTCTATATGAGCCTGGAGATCTAGTTATGATCAAAACCATACCTTCAAATTCTCCAAATTTAGACAGTATTTGGAAAGGACCTTTTCCTGTAATCATATCTACCCCCCCCATCAGTAAAAGTGCTGGGACAAGAGAACTGGATCCACCACTCTCGAGTTAAAACCTGCCATCTTGAGTCGAGTTGCAAAGAAACTTCCCAAGGAACTGAGGAATGATATTCCTGCACTCCAATAGAAGATCTAAAATATCTCTTCTGCAGAGACAATGGTGATATATAAACTTTTCTTCTTATCTTTCTTTATTATTGTAGACAGATTCACTGAAATGAACTCTTTTCTAAATTGGGCCCAACAGTATGGCACTAGGTTACAAAAAGATAATTGCTGGATGTGTGGACTATTACCCCTTTCCAGCACCTCGGGACTACCTTGATGGGTGTCCCCTTTACAGGGAAGTGACTGGATGAATTTACAGTCCTTAATATTAGAACAGAAGGATGAAAAACCCTCTTTACAAACTGCCACTCATGCCAATGCTAGTTTAAGGCCTATAAATGAAATTCTATCACAACCAGGCCATAAAAAGGTTTTCACTTTAAAGGAAACCAACATTCAAACTTCTACCACCATTAAGTTACATACAGGCCCATCCATTTCCAACTCTCCACTGCTACCATCCACATGTCACAGATATAAAGATGGTTATTATCAGATTTGGGATGGATATTTATGGCTTACATCCACCATTGGGCATCTAAACCAGAAAACCCCAATCTGTTGGGAATAGCATAATCATACTTATGACAAATGGCCTAATAGTACTCAAGAATTAGGATGGACCCCTGAGTCACTATGCCTGCAAATTGTAATTTTACAAGCCAATGACTGGTTTGGAACTAACTGGCTCTCTAGACCTGAAATTAGCTGGCCAGCACCCAATGGGACCCAATGGATATGTGCAACAAACTTATGGCCCTGACTTTCACCAGGCTGGATAGGAAGATGTACTATTGGGTACCCCTGGATGCAAGGGAGATGGACTCCAAATATAGAAAGCCAGCAAATCTCCCCAATCTCAGACATAGATGGAGACGGTCTGTTTTCCATTGGTATGATAATCCAGCTTCAATGTTCTTTATCCCACAAATTGACTTAGAAGTGTTATACTTCCCCGAAAGATTCTCCAGTGCCATCCAGAGAGAGAGTCAGCCCCACACTAATCCCCTCCCTATAGTCCAACCCTAAACCCTGCCGAGCCCTATAGCCCTGCCCTAATCCCATCCCAAGCCCTATAAAAGTTGGCAATGACACAATTTATGTGCAATCCTCTGGATCCCCGCTTTTAGGAGTAAGGGAGGTTGTCGCTGGCCAACTAAAATAAAGGCTTCTTTTGGCTTTATGTGATTGGCTTGGATTTTATTTTCTTTGAGTACAACATTAGATGTAATGTGGCACAAGGAGACCCTAAATAATTACACTCAAACTGCTCTTCATGACATTGAGGAAAGTATTTCTCTGTTACACACTGAAGTGATACTCATGAGGAAAACTATCCTACAAAATTGAATGGCTTTAGATGTCCTCCCTGCCGCCCAAGGTGGCACTTATGCCATTATCAAAACTGAATGTTGTGTTTACATCCCTGACAACTCTGGCAATGTGACTGACATAAAGATTTACACTCTAAGATAGAGGCCATGTCCTCCCCAGACTTATGGGGACAAATTCTTAGTTCCTGGTTTTCTGGTACCTCCTGGTGGGAAATATTATTAGCCTCTATTGTCACCATAATACTCATTGGCATGTTCCTATACTGTGGCATTTACTGTTGCATTAATCTTATCCTGGTACTCATAACTTCTTGTTTCTCTCATAGACCACCCATTTCTCAAATGGCCCGCTAGCCTATTTTTTCTCAACCAGACTTTTACCATGGACTACTCCATCAACCCAATTTCTAAAAAAAATAAGGAACTCCAAACTGCTTGCCCCCAACTCTGCCCCCTTCCATCTTCGAAGCAGCCAGAGCAGTCAGTGTTCACTTTCCTTATAGCAAGGAGTTGAGTTCCTTAACAAAAGGGGGGAATGAAGCCAGAACTGGAGAGGTAGTTAGTGTAGAAATAAAAGAAATTGGGTCAAAGGGAGAAAATGGAGAACATGAAAACCACCTGCATCTGGAATTTGGAGGCTGCCCTTGAGAACAGAATGTCAGAGATCTCTGGAGCCATTGATTACCAGATTTACCTGCCCTTATCAAGAACTATAGGCAAAGAATTGCTAATTAACACCCACTCAGACATTACCTGCACTCCTCCTGCCTATCTGCTTCTCCGCCTTTGCAACTCACCTGCAAAGTGGGCCTAGACAGGGAGGAAGGAAATGAGGGGGAAGGGAACAGGAGAGTAAAACTTATAAAAAGGACAGGATTTACTTACCACATGGATTCCTCCTTTGGGTTCACTTCTTCCACCCAGGATAAGTCTGCATTTACTTTTCTTTAATAAAACTTTTATTTTCCACTCTGCACTTGCCTTGGTCTGCTTCTATGGCATTATTCTTCAGCACCTGAGGAAGCAGGACTCAGCACCGGTAACAAAGGGTAACATGATCACTACATACCATGCATTTGGAAGTATCATGCTTTCTCCCATTAAAATGTGCAAAGAATATGTTAGTTTAAAAAACACATAGATGTAATCATTCTCCTCAATCACTGAGGAGTAGGTCCTCCACACTAGGGGAAGAAGTCTGTATCCATATCATGTGCTTTATTTCCTGCTTGTGCGAATTGTCATTCGCAGTCACCTGTGATGAAAATAGTATCCAAGTCTTTTATTATTCCTCATGATCTTCACAATAATTGCAAATACTGGCCACACATTTTGTGGAATGTACCTTACATAGGGTTTGGTGGTGTGTATTTGTGTGTGTGTGTGTGTGTGTGTGTTTTCAGATGTGGCAGTTAAAATTTTTTGAAAGGAATAAAACAGAGATAATGTGCCTACTTGTCACAGTGTGATGGGGTTACTGGATGGTCACTGAAATCCTTGAGGTGCTAATGTCAATTCACATTCAGGGTACTTTTTCCAGGTTCGTCCTTTGGAAAGTTTCTACTCTTCTCTTTTACTACACTATTCATTGTGATCAAGTCAGTGAATCTGCCCACCCTGAAAAAGAGAAAGGAAGTAAGTACCACCTGGAGGAGGGGATGCTGTCCCCCTGCATTGTTGTCAACTTTTCTGTTTAAGAGATTTGTCTGTTCCAGCGTTTGTTATCTCTGTAGCGATCTATTTATTGATGTCAGTAAACATATTCATTTGCTGCTTTCAGTATATTTCACTCTTAAAACCATTTATTTTCTGCTCACTCTCTTCCAGCTTTGGCTCTTTGAAGATCTTTCCCTTAGTTCCTCACTCATTTGTCAGACATTTACATTTGTGATACTGGGATGATTTCCTCTTCCTACTACTCATCCTCTCCCTCATCTGCCTTCTCCTCTTCCCCTCCTTCTTTCACTCCTTTCCCTCCTGTCCCTCCTCCTTTTCTTCTATTATAAGGTTCATTTTGTATCTATTTTACCAGACCATAGAATCAGTCTTTTCTCCAGGAGAATAGACTCCTATTTACTTGTACGTATTAGGGTCAGCTGTGTAATTTGTCAGTTCCAGTGAAAAATGAAAGTCTAGAGTTCTTGTTCAAAAAGAAGATAACCTGTACCATTAATATCATGCAACAGACATATCAGACAATCTATTTACTTGATATCGATATCAATCTATTTCTTCTGTGGTCTCTTCACATGTCATGTGCATTTTGTTTGTCCTTTAGTATCCTTTTCATTACAGAAAAACAGCATTTTCAATTATTAGCAAGATATTTAACATTCTTTTTTTTTTTTTTTTTTCTACTGGGGATTAAACCCAGGGGCACTCCACCACTGAGCCACATCCCCAGCCCTACTTTATATTTTATTTAGAGCCAGGGTATCACTAAGTTGCTTAGTGAGCACCTCACTTTTCCTGAGGCTGGCTTTGAACTCGAGATCCTCCTGCCTCAGCCTCCCAAGTGCTGGGATTACAAGTGTGAACCACCTCACCCAGTCAGCATTCATCTTTAATTATACAATGTCAATTCTAAATGCAAATATGCCTACGGGTCATATTTTTATAGTCTGCACATCCATGTTGAGTTCCTTCATACCAGAGCAGTGAAAATATTACACAAAACCAACCCAATTGTTTTCAATACAACTTGATAAACATTTTCCAATCAGTTTGTTAGTGAGTTAGAAAGAACTGAAAGGGAAGTGACTGTACATTGCCCTGATTTCCCCTTCCCTTCAATACTCAGCTAGAGAGATGGGCTAAAAGTACCATAATGACAACAGACAAGACAGGGGTCCTTGGTCTTGGTGAAGAGTACACTGTATTCCTTCTGCATTAGAATTTAGATCTGGCTGGAACAAAAAGTGTGACCTCACTGGGCTTCAGTGCCCTCCCTCTGTGTACATACTTGTACAGAGAACACACTCACATTGTACCTGACTCTCAATTCCCATATTTCCTAGGCCCACTGGACTTCTGTGCTTATGAGAATTAAAACTTCTCAATATGAGTAAGGCGAAAAGATGCCATAAACATACAGTTTATATGTATGTGCTCTGTTCATTCATGTGGTCCATTGTGTTCTTGGAATTCACTTATTATATGTAAGTACTAAGATGCACAAGTAAAAATTTATGATAGTAACAGTAGAGTTTTCTAGCAAGGACAGGACTACTTTGAGAAGGGATCCTGACTGTGTGGTAGGAACAACATGGGGCTAGTCCTACTTTGCCTTCTACCTCCTCCTAGAGGATTTCAAACCTCAACATTGTAAAGGCTATATATGCTAAGCCCAGGCCAACATCATTTTTAATGGACAAAAAGTGAAAGCATTCCCTCTATAAACTAAAACAGGGCAGGGATGCCTCTTTCACCACTTCTATTCAACATTGTTCTTCAAATTATAGCCAGAAAACTCATACAGATGAAAGAAATTAAAGTGATACAAATAGAAGAACTCAAATTATCACTAATTGTAGATGATTCTATTTTAGAAGTTCCAGAAAATTCCACTTCTAGAACTAATATATGAATTCAGCAAAGTAGGGGGATATAAAATCAATACCCATATATCAACTGTATTCCTATATGTAAACAATGAACCCACTGCAAGTGAAATTAGGAAAACTACCCCATTCACAATACCTTCAAAAAACAAAACTTGGGAATCAATCCAACAAAAAGGGGAGAGAACTGTAGAATAAAATGTACAGAAAACTAAATAAATAAATTGAAGAATACATTTGGAGATGGAAAGGTCTCCCATGCTCTTGGATAGGGAAATTTAATATTGTCAATAGCCATAAGTATTATACAGATTTAATGATATTCTTAAACTCTCAATGACATTCTTCATAGAATGAGAAAAAAACTATCATGAAATTCATTTGGAAAAATGAGACCCAGAATAGCCAAAGCAATCCTTAGCAAAAGATTGAGGCAGCAGATATCAATATATCAGTATATCAGACCTTAAACTATAGTACACAGCAATAGTAGCAAAAATGGCATAGTATTGGCACTAAAATAGACATGTAGATCAATGTACAAAACAGAAGAAACAGAGAGAAACCCCCCAAAATATGGTTCTCATACTAGACAGATACCAAAAACATACATTGGTCAAAAGATAGCCTATTCAATAAATGGTGCTGGCAAAAATGGAAATCCATATGTAACAATATTAAATTAAACCTCTATATCTCACCCTGCAAAAAAATCAAGC
>JAJEJO010051858.1:17471-57510 GCA_020662805.1 Glaucomys volans
TAAACTTCATTAATACAGTCTTAAAATTTCAGTAGTATAACAATACAGTGACTTCATTAGCAAAGTGATAATAATTCAATAGTAATACAATATATATGTAAAGTGAATTTCATTAGTAAAGTGATAAAAATTCAGCTGTAATAATAGCACACTTTAAAAGAAATAAAGTCCCAGCTTCTGGATTCGCATCTGGAGCCATGGTTGCTGCTTGGTCCGCGAGATTCTTCGTTTTCTCCTTATGTGATGTTTTGCAAACAGCAGTGGCTGTGGCATCTTGTCCTCAGAGGATGATGTGGTCCACCTCCTTGAGGGTGCTGGTCATTCAGCGACAAATTCTCCATCTGATGAGTCGGGGGTTTGGACATAAGGACGAACGTTCCTGGCCGGTACCCACAGAGGCTTTTCTGCAGCTTCTGGAAAGACACAAGCAAATCCTCTGCCCTGGGTTAGCAATGGGTGTGGACCATGCCATGTGTTAGTTAGTAGGTCCCTCCACCGAACCAATGGCAGTGGAGTTGGGGGTGGTATTAGAGCACCCCAGTGCTTATGAATAGGAGAGAGACCTTTATCATCAAAGGTGAGAAAATTTAGCGTAAAAAGCGCTTGAACAGTTAAATTTAAAGGAGAAGGCAGGGGTGTATCCCCCCCTTCTTTTTTAAACTGAAGCTTAAGTATTCCATTAGCTCGTTCAATAATTCCTTGACCTTGAGGGTTAGAGGGTATACCTGTGACATGTTCAATACTGAAACTCTTTAAAAAATTTTTAAAAGTAGAGGCAGCATAGCAAGGTCCGTTATCTGTTTTAATGGACCAAGGCACTCCAAGAATGAGAAAAGCATGCTTTAAGAAATTAATAGCATGTTTTGCCTTTTCTCCCGACATTGGCAAGGCAAATATGGCCTTTGAGTAGGTATCAATGGCCACATGCACGTATTTTAATTTGCCAAAGGGAGCATAACGAGTAACATCCATTTGCCAGAGTTTATTAGGAGTAAGTCCACGTGGCAGTGTACCTTGGGGCTGCAGTGGACCCAAGGGAAGTAAAGGACTACATTTCTGGCATGCCTTTACTAGGTGCTTGCAGGATGCAAGCGTCAGGTCAGGTAATAATCTATGTATGGCAGTTCCAGAGAGATGAAACTTGGCATGCAGCTCCTTGGCCTGTTGCAAGGGAGATAAGTTAACAGTCATTATGTACTTATCTACTTCTTCATTTCCTTGCGCCAGCATGCCTGGTAACTGAGAATGAGATCAAAGGTGTTGAATATACCAAGGGTGTTTTCTATTTTCCAGTAACAATTGTAGTTGCAAGATGTGTTTATCCAAGAGTGTGTCTTGAGGCCTGAATAAGGCAAAAGGTAATTGCCTAGCAAGTTGTACCACATACTTACTGTCTGGAAATATATTTAAAGAAGATTCTTGATTTTGTAGTAACATTTCAATGAGAGCTCGAAGTTCTCCTAATTGAACTGAGCCTCCATGAAGACCTCTTTTCCTTTGAGGATTTGATCCTTTAATGATAAATCCCTAAGTAGTCTTATCGGCATCTGTAAAAGCTAGATCAGCGTTAGGTATTGCTTGATTCTTTGGAAAGGCTTGTCCATTGGCAGATAAAGGAAAATTAAAAAGCATTTTAAATATTTGAGTTTTGGGGTAATGATTACTTAATTGTCCTGGGAAGCCTGCTATTAAAGCATAATATAAAGAGTTGTTTAGTTCCATGCATTCTAATTGATCTTTAGTAAAGGGCATGACAATGAGATCAGGTTCTGTGGCATATAAATGGATACATAATTTGCATGCTTTAATGGCTAGTGACAGGATTGCATCACAGATTGGAGTTATTTTCTGGGTGGCACTCCAGGACAAGTGTACCCAGAAGAGAGGTTGGGCTTCCTGTGCCAACATGCCTACTGGTGCTCCTTTAGTAGGAATAATGTAGGCTTCTATAGGCACTTCTTCTTTAAACCTGTTTACTTCTAATTGTTGCAATTGTTTTGTGATTAGGTTTAGCACTGATCTTGCTTCCATTGAGAGAGGCTTAGGGGTTAATAGATCAGTCCCTTTTAACATTTGAAATAATGGATTTAGGTCACTGGATGACAAGTGCAGAAAAGAACGTAGCCAATTAATATTGCCACATAATTGTTGTAGTTCAGTTAATGTATATTTATCCTTAATAAGCAACCTAGGTCTTGCTGGGGAAATTTTATCTTGAATAGAATATCCTAGAAAAGTGAATGGTGGGACAGTTTGAACCTTGTTAGGTGCCACTTTTAAACCTATCACATGCAGGTTTGATATTAAAGCTTCAACTGTCCTTTTTAGGGAAATTTGATCTGGGTGTGCTACCAGCACATCATCCATATAATGAATAATCAAAGCAGAACCTCTTAAAGGCTTAGTAGCATGAGCTACATAATGTTGGCAAATAGTAGGACTATTTTTCATTCCTTGAGGCAAGACAGTCCACTGATAACTATCAGTAGGATAATTGTTATTGGTTGCTGGTACTGTAAAGGCAAAGTATGGACGGTCCTATGGATGCAGAGGAATGGAGAAAAAACAATCTTTTATATCCAAAATAGAGACATAATAATTTTTAGGAATAACAGATGGATGGGGAAGTCCAGGATGTAATGTCCCCATCTTTTGCATGTGTTTATTAATTGCCCTTAGGTCATGCAAAAGTCTCCATTTAGTTTTATCTCTTTTTTGTATAAAAAACACTGGGGTATTATGCGGGCTAAAGGTTGGTTCTATATGACCCAGTGTTAATTGCTCTTGAACTAAGACTTGTAGCTGTAGTAACTTTTGTTCTGGTAAAGGCCACTGTTCTACCCATATTGGTTGTGTAGTATCCCATTGTAATCGGATGGGATCAGGCTTGAGAGGCAGAACAGTGGCTCCTAGAATTGGGGATGGTTCCCTGAAATTTCTGTCCTATCATGGACTATAACATCATCATAGAACGCTTGATTATCAGTCGTTAAAACTGCGTCCATGTCCTCCAAAATATCTCTACCCCATAAATTGTTTGGCAAGTTGTTAACTATTAAGGGAGTGACTGTTCCTGTTTCTCCATCAGGATCCTCCCAAGTAACTGGCTTAGAGGGCCTTTTGGTTGACTGGCGTCCTCCAATGCCTGAGATTACAGGTCCTTCTATTAGCTTCCAAGGCATTTGTTTAGCTTCCTCTGACCGGATGATTGAAACATCAGCTCCGGTGTCTATAATTCCTTTAAAGGGTTTTCCATCTAACTAATTCCAAACGGGCTTTGTTCTGGCTTATAGGAATAGTCCACGTTATTTGAGGATGGGAGGTCCCTCTTACTTTGGAGGTTGAGGGTTGTCCCCCTTTCCCATTTAAAGGTATTTTGTCAGCATTAGCCTTGGAACGGCAATCTCGAGCCCAATGATATCCCTTCTTACACCTAGGACAGACTGATGAGGGCTTCCTTAATGCACATGGTTTGGAAGGGCACTGTCGAGCCCAGTGTCCCATTCCTCCACAGCTTTGACATATAGTGGGTGATAAGTTCCCCACAGGTCTATTAGTTGGAGTAGTAACCTGTAGGTTAGCAGAGAGTGCTTCTGCTAACAATGATGCCTGATTGGACTGGGTACCTATATCCCTACAGGCAAGAATCCAGTCCCCTATGGGAGCATTACGTGAATAGCTAATTGCTTTCTTACACTCAGTAGTACAGCCTTCATACACCAATTCCCTTAGGAGAGCTTCTGCTGCTTGCTGGTGCTGCACTTTTCTCTCCACAGTCTCCGTGCATCTAGCAACAAATTCTGGAAAAGATTCATTTGCCTTTTGTATTAGTTTTGGTAATGGCACATCATGCTTGGATGGTAACCTTTTAAAGGCTTTCAAGGCACATAGCCGGACTTGTTCAAAGTATTGAATTGACCCTTGTGCCTGCACCACAGGAGAGCTGTAAACTCCTTCACCTCGTAAATACTCAGCATCTATCGGCACTCCTGTATTCCGATTTCTTTCTGCCTGCTGTTCACATTCGTCATGATAAGTTGCTTTCCATAAGAGAAAATCTCCGGGAGAAAGAACAGCACGGGCTAATTGTATATAGTCAGCTGGACAATTAAGATCTAAAGAAATTTGCTCCAGCAGCTGTTCAAACCATGGACTGTGAGGACCATCATCTTTAGCAGCCTGTCGTAAGGCTTTAAAGGTTTCTTGAGGGTGAGGTCTCCAATTCATTGGATTAGCTAACATAGGATTCACATTGACAGGAAAAGCTTCTACAAATTCATTTGCTCCGGAAAAGTTGGAGCGCATGGCACGATCTCTTTGGTTGCATAAAGCAGTGAAGTGTGGCCGCCAAGGACTACTGGAGTCCCCGGTGGGGTTTGGCTGAGAAGAAAATGTCGCCCAGTGGCCAGTAGGTGGCTCTCTAAGCTCCGCAGAGATCTGTTGGTATGGCCTCTGCTCCTGGGCGGGGACTCTGACCATATGGCCCTTTGTTCCCATTCGTGCCAAAACCTGTGGCTGCCTTGGGGGAGGGGGTTGTTCTCCCCTTATCTCCTCAGTGCTCAACCTTCCTTTGTTCTCTTCCCGCGCCAAGGAAGGGTTTGGTGCCAGCGTGCTCCATGCTGGCTGCAGCAAGGCAAGGTCAGAGTGACCTGTAAATCCGCCCTGCTGAGAGTTAGCATAATCCTCAAAAGGAAAAGTTACAGCTCTTAAAGGAACAGCAGCAGGTGGATCCACAGCAGGAGGATGGAGAGTTACGTTTTTACCTTCCCTTGTCTCTCCATACTGCTCTAACTCATCATAAGGTGCCGGAGGGCTAATTTTCTGGCTTTTATACTCTTGCTGGGATGAGCAAACCAACGGACATGGTAATTGCCTGTTTGGGGTCTAAAGTGACCTGCAAGTCCGCTGAAAAGTTTTTGCTGTTTCCTCTCCTTCGGGGCTGCCAGCAAAGTTTGTAAAGTTGGCGTCCCGTTCAAGATCAGGAGGCGCATCTTGCGTCTGCGTGCTTACACTCGCAGTTAAAGCCTCATTAAGACCAGCAGTACCAGGTCCTGGCGATCCTTGCAAAGATGCTAATACGGCATCCACAATTGGAAAAAATTTCGATGGCAACTTTATATTATCTTTTGTCTCTGCCCATCGGGCAAGAGAAATAATAGCCTTCCAATAGTCTGGGTCCCATAAATTATCATCCGTCGTGGACGGTGCTAGTTTAAGAATTACTTCCCAGACCTGTTGCACTTCTTTCTCCTCTACCCTAACGAACCTACTTCTAACAAGGACACATAACGCTTTCACCTGGGATTCCTTCAGGCGGGAAGGTACGGTACCCATGTTAGAAGGTGCACTTACCCAGAAACCACAATTTCCTTGGAGCGAAGAGGGAACGGGATCAGAGGGATTTCTCCAAGGGTGCCTGAGCTAGACAGCGACTCGGCGGTTCGCAGGCAGCTCATGGCTCAGTCACAGAAGCGATTTGCAGCGCCGCACTTTTCGGGGGTCTCAGGATTCAGAGACGAGAGGGTCTTCCGCGACGCGCTTCTCCAAGAAGGGCCCCGCAGGTGGGCGCCATATGTCGTAACAGTTTAGTTTGGGTCTAGGCCTATTGTCACTATTTGACTAGGCCTCAACCTGTGGTTCTTTGTCCCTTCTGGAGGGGGTAAGGCCGACGAGGTAACCAACGCCCTCGGGAGAGCAAGTTCCAGACCAGTCTCAAATTTATTCAAAGAATTACAGCACTTTTATAGATGAGGGGAGTCTGAGAACAAAGAACCAGTGGTGTAACATGATAGTCTGTGAAGATGGCCCAATGAGGAGTCACACAGTTTATCAAAGGGCGGAGGGAGAAGGTGAGGAGAGTGAAGCTCACCTGGGGCATATGTCCGCAGACAGGTCAGGCCACTCGCGAGTGTTCTCCAGCGAGCATGTAGGAATCCCGTGTTTTCAGCAAAGGATTATGCCCTTCCGTAGCCTTTGGAGGGTATGCCTCGGTGGCTTCTTTCTACATCCCCACAGTCTCCTAACCCTTCGACACGGTGCGGCGGCGCATGATGATGCAGTTGGGGCGCAAAGGAGCCGACATCATGTACTCCCGCACCGTGGACTGCTGGGGGAAGATCTTCAAGGATGAGGGCGGCAGGGCCTTCTTCAAGGGCGCCTGGTCCAACGTGCTACATGGCATGGGCGGGGCCTTCGTGCTGGTGCTCTACGAGGAGCTCAAGAAGGTCATCTAGGCCCTGCGGCCACGGACAGGGGGACAGGGGACCAGGGGACCAGGGGCAGGAGCGCTCCACTGCTGCGGACCACGGACCTTCCAGAAATTCCAGTCTACCTCCCGGCCAGAAGGTGTCTAGAGGGCTGGGGCTCATTGTGATCCCGTGGGACCAGGGACACCCCGCCGCACGGGCCTTCCCGGGGACGTGACGTGGCGTGGGCCCAGGGCCCGGCAGGTCCGCCAGGCAGACCGAGTTCAGAGGCCGCGGCCGCCCCGTGTTTAAGTATTTAAGCCAGAGAATCATGTCAGCATCGTGTCAGGCATGCTCCTCACAGCCGAGCATCACGATCATGTTCACGTTGGCATTCCTGCTCAGATCAATAAAGAGGTCACAGGGACAAAAGAAAAAGAAAAAATGTTCATCATCTCTAGTGATTAGAGAAATGCAAATGAAAACTGCTCTAAGACTTTATCTCACTCCAGTCATAATGGAAATTATCAAGTATACTGGCAATAATAAGGTTGGTAAGGATGTGAGGAAAGAGGTACACTCATATTTCTGGTGGGTCTGCAGATTTGTGCAAGCACTCTGGAAAGCAGTATGTAGAGTTCTCAGAGTAATATTCCATTGTATATATGTACCACATTTTCTTGATCCGTTCATCTGTTAAAGGTCATCTAGGTTGGCTCCATAGTTTTGCTATTGTAAATTGAGCTGCTGTAAAGAGTCATGTGGATGCATCACTGTAGTATGCTGACTCTAAGTTCTTTGGGTATAAACTGAGGAGTGCGATAGCTTGGTCAAATGTTGGTTCCATTCCAAGTTCTGAGGAATCTCCATACTGCTTTCCAAAGTGGTTTCACTAATCTTCAGTCACACCAACAATGTATGAGTACCTTTTTCCCCAGATCCTCACTAGCACTTATTATTACTTGTATTCTTGATAATTGCCATTCTGACAGGATATGAAATCTTATAGCAGTTTTTATTTGCATTTCTCTAATTGCTAGAGATGATCAACATTCATTCATATGTTAGTTGATCTATTATATTTGTTTTTCTGTGAAGTGTCTATTCAGTTCTTTAGCTCATTTGTTTATTGGGTCATTTGTTCTTTTTTTGTTGGTGTCAAGTTTTTTATGTTCTTCATATATCTTAGAAAGTAGTTCTGTACCTCAGGGGCATGTGGTAAAGATTTTTTTCCCAGGATGTCTCTCCCTTCAAATTTTGATTGTTTCCTTTGTTGAGAAGAAACTTCTTAGCTTGAATCAATCCCATTTATTGATTTTTAATTTTACTTATTGTGCTTTAGGAGCCTTCTTAAGGAAGTCAGGTCCTAAACCCACATGATGAGGATTTGGGTCTACTTTTTCTTCTATTAGATGCAAGGTCTCTGTTTTAGTGCCTTAGTCTTGATCCACTCTGAGTTGATTTTTCTGCAGGATGGGAGATAGAGATCTAATTTCATTTCACTGCATATGGATTTCCAGTTTTGTTTAATAGGCTATCTATTCTCCAATGTAAATTTTTGGCACCCTTGTCTAGTATGAGATAAGTGAACTTATGTGTGTTTTTCTCTGTGTCTTCTGTTTGTACCATTGGTCTCCATGTCTCTTGTGGTGCCAATACCATGCTATTTTTATTACTATTGCTCTGTAATATAGTTTAATGTCTAGTATTATGATACCTCCTGCTTCACTCTTCTTGCTACACATTTCTTTGGCTATTCTGGGTCTCTTATTTTTCCAAATGAATTTTATGATTGCTTTTTATATTTCTATGAAGAGTGTCATTGGGATTTTAATAGGAATTGCATTAAATTTGTATAACTGTCTTGGTAGTATTGCCATTCTGACAATATTAATTCTACTATCTAAGAGCATGGGAGATTTTCCTATCTTCTAATGTCTTTTATAAATTTTTCTTTATTCTTCTGTAGTTTCAATTATAAAGGACTTTGACCTCTTTTGTTAGATTGATTACCATGTATTTTATTTTTTTTGAGGCTATGGTGAATGGGGTAGTTTTTATAATTCCTGTCCCAGTGAATTCTTCACTTATGTCTATACTGCACTTGAGTTATGTGGAATGATTTTATTTCCTGCTACTTTGCTAAATTCATTTATGAATTCTAGAAGTTTTGTGATGGAGTTTTTTGGATCTTCTAAATATAGAGTCATGTTGAACAAAAGTGATGAAAGAAGGCATCCCTGTCTTGTTCTAGTTTTTAGGTGATATGCTTTTATTTCCCCATTTAGAATGGTGTTGGCCATGGGCTTAGCATAGATAGCCTTTATAATGTTGAGGTATGATCCTGCTATCCCTAGCTTTTCTACCATTTGAACATAAAGAAGTGATGTTTTTTGTCAAAAGCTTTCTTTGCATTTATCAAAATAATCATATGATTCTTGTCTTTAAGTCTATTGATGTGACATGTTACCTTGATTGATTTTTGTATGTTGAACCAACTTTGCATTACAGGGATGAAAACATTTAATTTTACTGCACTATCTTTTTAACATATTTTTGTATCCAATTTGCCAGAATTTTATTGAGAATTTTTGCATATATGTTCACCAGCTCTAGTTTTTTCATCATAAATTCAGGATTCTTGCAAGCAAGTCCCAAAAGTATTGGGAAAATGCAAATCAAAATATAGAAAGAAGGTAGAATAGCACCTGACATAGTAGGTTCTCAATTCCTGGAAGCCAGTATTACTAGCATTTTTTTGATGCAACTTGAACTACAGGAACAGTATGCCAGGTCAAACCCATTTTTTATCCAAGAGCTGCTGATTTGTCCAACCCTGACAACTTAGTCTCATGTCTACTCTATAATGCCTCCTCAGGAATGTCATGTAATTGGAATGAAAGAAGTACCCTTTACATCATGGCTTCTTTCACTCAGTAAAATGCATTTCAGTGTCACTTTTGTTGTTGAGATAATCAGTAGGCTACTTTTGTTTGCTGAATGGAAATGTCTTAGAAGCACATTTGCTTCTCCATTAATTTCCAAAAGAATGTCTGTATTCCTTCCAACTTACAGTATCAGTAAATAATGTGGCTGTCAACACTTCCATATGTAGCAGTGGTCCACTTCATGTTTTGAAAATAGCCCTTGGCACTCTGCCACTGAGGCTACTTTTAAAATGGACATGTTCAAAATTTCCCTGCAAGGGATATTTGGCCGATAGTCTTTGAATAGCTTCTTACAAAAACATTTGTTCTGCAAGGTGCAGTAGCACATGTCTGAAATCCCAGAGGCTTTTGGAGCTAAGGCAGGGGGGTAATGAGTTCAGAACCAGACTCAGCAAAATTGAGATGCTAAGCAACTAGGACCCTCTCTCTAAATAAAGATGCAAAATAGGGCTGGGATGTAGTTCAGTGGGGGAGTGCCCCTAAGTTCAATCCCCAGTACCAAAAAAGAAAGAAAGAAAGAAAGAAAGAAAGAAAGAAAGAAAGAAAGAAAGAAAGAAAGAAAAGAAAAGGAAAGAAAAGAAAAGGAAAGAAAAGAAAAGAAAAAACCTGCTCGCTGTGATGAGCAGAATCATTGTGTGTGGGACTGGAGTCCCTGTGGTCCTCATTTGCTAGCAAAGCAATAAGATACCTGCTTTTCATTTTACTCAAAACCATGTCCTTAGGACTGGGGTGCGGTTCAGAGGTAGAGCAGTTGCCTGGCACGTGTGAGGAAGTGGGTTTGAATCTTGGCACTACATAAATAAAATGAATAAATATAAACAAGACAAATAAACATCAAGGAAAGAAAATTTCACACCAATATCCCTAATGAACCTAGATGCAAAGATTCTTAACAAAATTTTAGTAAATCACAAAAAAATACATATTAAAATATAGTGTACCATGATCAAGTGGGTTTCATCCCAGGGATGCAAGGTTGGTTCAATATCTGGAAATCAGTAAATGTAATTCAACACATCAACAGGCTTAAAGTTAAGAACCACATGATTATTTCAATAGATGCAGAGAAAGCATTTGATAAAATACAGCACCCCTTCGTGCTCAAAACACTAGAAAAAATAGGGATAGTGGGGACATTCCTTAACATTGTAAAGGCTGTCTGTGCTAAGCCCGGAGCTAACATCATTCTAAATGGAGAAAAATTGAAAGCATTCCCACTGAAAACTGGAACAAGGCAGGAATGCCTTCTTTCACCTCTTCTATTCAAAATCGTCCTTGAAACTCTAGCCAGAGCAATTAGACAGACTAAAGAAATTAAAGGGATACAAAAAGGAAAAGAAGAGATCAAACTACCCCTTTTTGCAGACGACATGATTCTCTATTTTGAGGAGCTGAAAAATTCCACCAGAAAACTTCTGGAACTCAGAAATGAATTCAATAAAGTAGCAGGATATAAAATTAATGCTCATAAATTTAATGCATTTTTATTCATAAGTGATGAATCCTCTGAAAGAGAAATTAGGAAAACTACCCCTTTCACAATAGCATCTAAAAAAATACGTGGGAATCAATGTAACAAAAGAGGTGAAAGACCTCTACAGTGAGAACTACAAAACACTAAAGAAAGGAATTATAGAAAATCTGAGAAAATGGAAAGATGTTCCATGTTCTTGGATAGGCAGAATAAATATTGTCAAAATGGCCATACTACCAAAGGCACTATACAAATTCAATGCAATTCCAATTAAAATCCCAATGACAGAACTCATATAAATAGAGCAAACAAGCATGAAATTCATTTGGAGAAATAAGAGACCCAATAAAAAAGTCATTGCTTTAGCAATTCTTAGCAAGAAGAACGAAGCAGGGGGTATCACAATACCAGACTTTCAGCTGTACTAGAGAGCAATAGTAACAAAAACAGCATGGTATTGGCACCAAAATAGGCAGGAAGATCAATGGTATAGAATAGAAGACACATAGAAAAACCCACATAGATACAGATATCTCATACTAGACAAAGGTGCCAAAAACATAAAATGGAGATAGCCTCTTCAAAAATATGCTGCTGAGAAAACTGGAAATCCATATGCAGCCAAATGAAACTGAACCCCTATCTCTCACCCTGCACAAAACTCAACTCAAAATGGATCAAGAACCTAGGAATTAGACCAGAGACCCTGCACCTAATAGAAGATAAAATAGGTCCAAATTTTCATCATGTTGGCCTAGGACCAGATTTCCTTAAAATGACTCCCAAAGCACAAGAAGTAAAAGCAGGAATCAATAATTGGGATAGATTCAAACTAAAAAGCTTTTTCTCAGCAAAAGAAACAAACAACAATATAAAGAGAGAGCCTACAGTGTGGGAGAAAACCTTTGCCACACACACTTCAGATAGAGCACTCATTTCCAGAATCTATAAAGAACTCAAAAAACTTTACCCCAAGAAAACAAATAACCCAATCAATAAATGGGTTAAGGAAACGGGTAGACACTTTACAGAAGAAGACCTACAAGGAATCAACAGATATATGAAAAAGTGTTCAACATCTCTAGTAATAAGAGAAATGCAAATCAAAACCACCTTGAGATTCCATCTCAACCCAATTAGAATGTCCTTTATCAAGAATAGAAGCAACAACAGGTGTTGACAAGGATGTGGGCAAAAAGTTACCCTCATACATTGCTGGTGGGATTGCAAATTAGTGCAGACACTCTGGAAAGTGGTGTGGAGATTCCTTAGAAAACTTGGAATGGATCCACCATTTGACCCAGTTACCCCACTCCTTGGCCTATACCCAAAGGACTTAAAATCACATTACTACAGTGATGCAGCCACATCAATGTTCATTACTGCTCAATTCACAACAGCTAAATTGTGGACCCAACCTAGATGCCCTTCAATAGATGAATGGATAAAGAAACTTTGGTATATATACACAATGGAATATTACTCAACCATAAAGAATAATAAAATCATGGCATGTGCAGGTAAATGGATGGAATTGGAGATATTCATGGTGAGTGAGATTAGTCTATCCCAAAAAATCAAAGGCCGAATGATTTTTCTGATAAGTGGATGATGACACATAATGCAGGGTGGGAGGGAGGCAAGAATGGAGGAAGAATGTATTGCATAGGGAAAAAAAGGGGGTGGTATCGGGAAGGAGAATAAGAATAATAACAGAATAAAACAACCATCATTACCCAATGTACATGTATGATTACACAAATGGTGTGACTCTACTTGTGTACAACCAAAGAAACAACAGCTGTACCCCATTTGTGTGCAATGAATCTAAATTTTAAAGAAAGGATCAACCACAACTAAATATATGTATAAATATAAATAAATAAATAAATAAATAAATAAATAAATTTAAAAGACAAAAATGATGTCCTCTTTATTAAATTGGCATTAGGGACAAGTACTGAGCCTTTGCTAGCATACACCATTGCCAACTGATGCCAACTGTTGGCATCAGTTTACAAATAGTTTAGGCAAGATCTGGAAGTGTGATTGCTGGATAATATGGTAACTTTATTATGGGTAAAAACAAAGTTCTCCTTCCCCAGAAGACTGTATTTGTCATCCCAGCAACAATCAAGGAAACTTCCTCTGCTCTTCAACCAACCAGTATTCATCTCTATTGGGTTTTGTGTGAGTGTGAGCCATTGATGAATCATTAGTGGGATCTTCTGGTACTTTTAATTTTATTTCCTCAGTGACATGTGCTGTGAAGCATCATTTCAGATGTCCTCATGCTGTATGTAGAGCTCGTTTTGTGAAGGGTCCTTTCAGGTCTCCACCTTTTCCCTCCACTCTTGTCATTTTCTCCAACTTCTGTAGGCACAGCATCCCATCATTTCAACCATATGGACATGATCATTAATTTAAGGCACTGCTCTTGTGCATTTTGGTAATTTCATTGTTTAGAAGGTATAAATGGAAAAACTTTCTACAAGTTACCTGAACCAGTCCTTAATTTTCAGTTGTTTCTTAAGTCATAATTTTAAAGGAAAAATTACCAGATTGGAGCAATGATATTATGAGGCAGCAGAGGAGAAGATATGTGACATTGCAACATTTCCCACAGTTCATCATTTGAAATACTCAGTGATGTAAAATACTGACATCTATTTGGAAAAGCACCTCTAATATTTTTTCTCTTTTCCGATTTAAACAATACTACAAATCTATGATTTTCATAGCAAGAATTATCATGGCCAGTAATTTTCCATGTATTCCTCTACAGTTCAAATTTGATATTTTGACCTCATGTGAAACACATTTCCCAGAAAATGAAGAAATGGTTGCTACCTAAAGCAACATATCCTTGAAAGACTGAGAAGCACAGACTGTTCATTAAGTGAATACATAACAAGAAAACCTGCTCCTTTGGATAAATTGCAAGGTGGCACACAGCTGAACCCCAGCTGCTTGGACCATTGAAACTGGAGGATTGCAAGTTTAAGGCCAGTCTTGAACAATTTTTCAAAGGCCTAAGAAACTTATTGAGACCCTGTCTCAAACTGAAAAATAAAAAGGGTTAGGTATGTGGCTTAGTGGCTCAGTGGTTCATGACTGCTGGGTCCATTCCCTGGCCACAAGAAAAGAAAAGATTTGGATGCGGTTTACTAAATGCCTTAAACTGTTAGAAAAATATACAAATTATATTTTGGCATTTTTAGAATCATGACATGTAAAATTCTTAATATTTAAGAGAGTTTGTTCACAGCTATTTAAAAGGATACTGGAAACTTTTTAAATATATATATTTATTATATATATTTATGAGGTACTGTATGGTAATTCATTACATGTATGTAAATTATAATAATCAGAGCATAATAAAGCATCTTTCTCAACTGTTAATTGTATTTATGTTTCAAAAATTTCATTTTGAAACACATTTTAGGTTGCTTTACTAAAAGTTACCCTACTGTGCCAAAGAAGTACCAGGAGTTTTTCTTCTGCACTGTTCTTGGTACCCCTCACTGAACTCTTTCCCTCTGTCCTCTCTCTGTTCTTCCCATTTAATGTTGACAAACATTGCATTCTTTACTACTAGATTTACTTACTGCTTTCTACAAATGAATGAGAGCACATGTTTTTTGGTCCTCTGCACTAGGCATATTTCACTTAACATAAAGAAAGTAATTGGGCACCTTTTGTTATGGTGAGGGCATATAACAGAAAATTTACCATTTTGATCCTTTATTTTTTATTCCAACAGCATTATTTAATTTGGTGTTTTTAGATACACATGACAGTAGTGTATATTTTGACATATTATACATATATGGAATGTAACCCATTATAATTTTGTTCTCATTTTTCTGGCTGAACAGTTTGATGCTTTCTAAGAGTGCAGGTCAGAGGCAGTAAGCACATTCATACTATTGTGAAAACATTCACCATCCATCTCCAGCACTTTTTCTTCTTCTCAAACTATCTCTGTGTGGCTATCAAATAAGAACGCCTCACTGACTCCCTTTCTCAGTTCCTGGTAACTGTGATTCTATTTTCTGTGTGTATGAGTTCAGACTCTCAGTTCCACCTTCTACATTAGAGTCTTACAGCATTGGATAATTTGTAACTGACAGGTCATTCACAATAATGTCTTCAAGTTCACAAATTACTCTGAGGTATTTATTTTTTGTTCCAGGCTGAATATTATTCCATGGTATGCCTCCAGTATGTTTTGTTTATACCTTCATATGCTTTTGGATATTGAATTGTTTCCACCAGGTGTTATCATTAATAATGCTACTATGAGTACTGTGGGGCATATGATAAATGAGTCTCTACATTCAATTCTTTTTGCAGATCAGTAATTGGACAAATGATGATTCAGGCAGTAAGTTATGGGTATAAATATTGGCATATTTAGTTGGGAAAAGTACAGTTCATTGAAGCACTTATTAAAACATGCTGTATGTTCTCAATGTGTTGATAATGGCTAACCTCGGCCATGAAGGTGACACCTACCTCATAAGAATCACTTGCTGACACCAAGCAGATATGTTGGAAGTTTGTGTTATCTCAAAAAGGTAAATGATTGACATTTCTATGACGTATTTGTTATTTAAATATTTGAAATATCACTATATTGACTTAATCCAGACAGTATATATTGTATGTCATGATTTATTATTCTGAAGCCAGTGTATTAGCATATTAGAAGAACTTATTTATCATCAGTAGTTAAATTTGTGCTATCTTCACCAACAAAGATTTCAAGAAGTTAAGAATTCGTTTTTCAGAACAGATTAGCAGCAAAGGACTGGTTGTGGCATAGCCATTGGACACCATTATCTGGATATAAAGAAAAACAGGGTCATCTTTCCACAAAGTTCTTGAGGAGGACAAGATGCTGTCCAAACAGTACATAAACATGAATAAACTCGTGATCAGCAGGATGGTCCAGGTGGCTCTCTGTACGGGGGATGCTGTTAGAGAGAGGCTGGTGCTATGAAGGTGCTGGGATTGCCTCTTATGCCTGCACAAGAGAGCCACCATGTACCCACTTGAGAGGGCCATGAGTCCTATAAGAAAGACATCCCGGAATACACCTAATACAGAAAACAATTGCTTGAGGAAGTAATTGATACGTACAATTGTACAAGATTCAGTAATAATTACAAGGCCAGGTGAGGTCACATTGGGGATGGCAGTAGAAGGCAATGAGAAGTGAGCACTCAAGGACTTGTAGAAGACCCACAAGAAAACAAGGGAACACAAGGTCTGATGTGGGGATTTATGTTTGAACTTTGCCAAGCAGGAGCTTCTGGGGCTGAGGACAGTGGCCTGCAGGACACTCAGCAGGCAGGTGGTACAAATGGAGAAGCCCCTCAAAAATCTGTGTAAGTAGATAAATGATTTACATTTGATGTCATCCCAAAAGTCCTGGGATGCAAAATCATTTGCAGCTATGTAACCCAAAATTATCATCATCCCTAGGTGGATTAGGGCCAAGAGACCAATGATGAGGTCAGTGGGCTTGAGCCTGTGCTGGAGAAGGAATGTGAAGATGTGGAAGAGAAGAAGAATGGTGTTGGCTGAGATCCCAATGCCAACCTCAGAGAAAAATGCATTTCTTATGCTAACAAAGTCATATAGTTGGTTGTTCTTTCTCATATCCTGGTTAAGAAATCACATAGCATATGTGATTTCCCCTAAGGGAGAAAATAAAGAAAAAGTCTATTTCAAATACTATTATCTCCAGGAAAATCAGCTTATGCTGTTACCATCAGGAAAATGTGTGGATTCACCCCAATATAACCTTTTATCACTTCAGCACTCATGACTTTCTGACACCCTCCAGCTGCCATTTTCCTATTATTACCCAATCATATCTGGATTATGTAACAATTGTGGGGCTCCCACTGTAAATCAGCTTTTCTATTCATTCAGAACTACTATAGATTATTGAAAAACATTCTCAATTATAATCTCATCTTGAGGTTTTCTGGAGTAGTGTCTTACTTGGTTTCCATCCTTCTCTTCTTAATTGAGCCCCATGTACATATTAAAATTTCTAAAGCTGGGTATGTTGGCACACACCTGTAATCCCAGCACTTGGGAGGCTGAGGCAGGAGGATCACGAGTTCCATGCCAACCTCGGCAACTTAGCAAGGCCCTAAGCAACTCAGTGAGACCCTGTCTCTAAATAAAAAATACAAAATAGGGCTGGAGATGTGGCTCAGTGGTGGAGTGCCCCTGTGTTCAATCCTCAGTACCAAAAAAAAAAATTCCTACAATTTTTGGTAAATTCAAATAGGATTACATAATGCATCAGTTGAGCCACCATTGAGAATTACACACTCTATGACACATTGTTTAAATTTGCATCTGTGATTATCTATTGAGTTCAAGTGTAACCTTGAGCAGTTTATTATTCTGACTCCTTATCATCTCATCTGTAAAATATATGCAATCATCTTTCCTGAATTCTAGACATATTATATGTGCACAAAGATGAAGTACTAAATATCAAATTGTTTATGACATATAATTACCTATATTAGTGTTATGATATATTTACCATTATTTGTGTTATGCAGTTCATCATATGTTTGTCTTGGGACACTTAATTTAATTATTTGAATAATGACTACCTCTATTACTTTCTCAAGAAATTTCCAAAATTTTGGAACATTTTATTACTATCTGTAGAAAAAATCATTGGTGATATTTTAGGATTATCTTAAATGCTCAGTGTAGCTTTCCATATTATATACATGTTGTTATCATCATGTATGATATGAAAAATATCCTAAGTAAGCCATGTCCAGTTATAGAATATTAGTAGGAACATATTCTACTGTTTTCTATGCAGTCATCAAGAATTAATGTAGTTATTAAAGTCACAGTTAAAATAAATTCTGAGTCATTCCATTGTAAGATTTTCATTAAAAAACAAGAATTTGACCCAAGTCTGAAAGATGGTACTCCCCAAAAAATCCCAATTATCATCTCCATGAAGTAGCAATTTTTCAGTTCAGAGGCCCAAGCATAAACTTGATGTAGAAAATTTGGCATTGATCTACCAATGTAATTTTTCCTATAGAAGGCATGTTTGTGTTTTAATTCAAGTGTCTTAATAGTAGGTATGTAAATCCAATCATTTCCAGCTATGTATTTAAAAATAACAGTCATCATAAAATCATGCATGTGAGTCTAAATCATTTTATCACTCTTTAGAAAATGTAGATCTATAAGTCAAGTTATCAAGAGGAACAAGAAAAGTGAAATATTCATAGTCATGTGATACCATTTAAAAATCTGAAGTGATGTAGATACTTGGCTAAAACATTAAAGTGTTTATTTTCATTTTTAATTGGAATCTATTATTTGTAGTTTGGTTTGGGAGCCAGAATTGTAATCCAACGTGTGTGGTCAAATTGTGTTGTTGTGGTCAAATCAAGGAAATTTCAATCTTGTTAATTGTTATCATTTTTATGTTAAAATTCAGGAAACTTTTCTTTGATTATTTGAATTGTTTAAGTAATTGTTATAGCCTAATCACTCTATTTGCTATAAAGCCTGAGTTAATTTCCCCTCTTAACTGTTTGTGGCACATCTTACCCACAATGTATCTAATTGCATTTCTTACTAAAGAACTAGGAAGTCTTTATCTTCTCAGCTTCTGTGTGATCAAATTTTTCAGTTTCCGTGCATGAATACCAACATGCAATATTTGTAGAAAATGAAAACACTCTATTACCAGTAGGAAAAGACAGTCTTTCAACCAAAATAATCAGGTAAATGACAAAATTTTCTCCATTCACTCATTCAATGTTTTTGTGTTGTCTGCGTGATAAGTCTAAGAAAAAGAAAAATTACCATTTATGTCCAAGCTTTTATGGATCACATTTGATCACTAGGATCTTATTGTGTGACACCAGTGTACATGTAAATACCTTATGCACATTCTAATAAATTTATTTCACATAATTCAAATATTTATGGGTATTTTTATAGTATAAGTTTAAGTGGATACATATTAGCATGTGATAAATGACTTGTAAAAATTGTTTTAGCTGAGGCCCAGGATACTGAGAGAGGAGGATTATAAGTTTAAAGCCAGCCTCGGGAACTTAGCAAAGGCCTAAGCAGCATAGCAAGACACTGCCTCAAAATGAAAAAAAAAAAAAAAATACTTGGCTGTGACTCAGGGTTAACTCTCAGCTTACATTCAATCCCTAGTACCAAAAAGAAAAGTTTTTAAATTGCCCTCTCTCAATAACAAAAAATTGTATTTTGAAACAAAACAAAAAAATTGCATTGTATCACATCATTTTTGTGACATACAAAATCTGCTCTAATTGGTTTTCAACATTTCATCCTTATAAAAGCAAAGCATTATAACATTCATTGGATGAAATATTTTAATCACATATGTCACAAGGCCATTGGATGACATTAAGTTCAGTGTGATCAAGGAATCTGCAGTCCTGCAGCAGGGGTAATGAAAAGCAGGAGTGTGAAGCACCATGAATTTGTAATAATATTCAGGAATTCATGGATTTGTTTATTCATTGCCTTAAAACCAGTGGAAAATTGTTTTCTGAAAGTGAATTTCTGTATGAGTAAAAGGAAACACTAAGGCTCTTTCCTGATATAAACATGAAAGAAAAGGGCACAATGTGATGCAATTCTACACACAATTATTCTTTCTCTATGTAATGTCAGGAGAAACTCCAGAAATACACTTTTCTCATCATCCTTCTATTTCAAATTTTGAAACACAATCATATCAGCAAATGCTGCACATTGAGCATAATTAAAACTATGTAAATATATTGTAGTGATATTGTAAAGAGAGTTATATAGTAATGACTATGATGATGCATCATTGTTCTTAGAAAGCATCTGTGAATGGAAACCATTCAAACAGATGAGCTAAGAGAAATCCTGTGGCATGTCCCATCCCAGCTGTGATTCATTACATTCAGCTGGCAGAGTACAGTCTAAGAGATCAGGGGACAGAACACAAGCTCTCTGCCATCAGTCAGGTGATCTCAGAATCACTCCTCAAATAAGGGTCTTAGGAGTGATGCTTCCAACTTGGAACCTGGATACCCTCTTGTTCCAGGAACCAATAAGGTACTTTATGCATTGGAGGAATGGAGGAATCAACCTGCCCCCCAATTGGACATTTGGTGCATAAGGATGTCAAAATCACAGTTAATCTAACATGAATTTCTGAAATATGTGACATTTGAAGAATACACATCTGGTAAGAAGAAGGAAAGGCTAAGTGAGTGCATGAGTAAAACAGATCACACATGAAAAAAGAAAAAAAAATCCAGGATTTTCATTTGTTATAGCTCATATCTGGATCAAGGAGACAGCCATATTAGGCAGTGTGCCATCCTGAAATCACCAAAATCATGGGTGACTGTATGATTCATGAACCATACTTGTTCCCTCATACAATTAAGAACTGCTCAGGCAGTGGACGTGTGTTGGGAATAAGAACTTATGACTACAGGTGTTCTTGCATACAAGATGCTTTGTATCCTTGGTCCTTGGTGGGAATTGCCTGCAAACAGGATTTTCTACCAAGAGAAAAATCAGGAGTTTTGACTACAGGTGCTCTTACAAACAAGGAACTTTGTAGTCCTTGGTGGGATTTGTCTGCAAACAGAATTTTCTGCCAAGAGGTCAGAAACAGAGAGAACATTGCTTGCAAACAAGAATGTTTCTTTGGCCCTGAGAAAGGACAGAGCTCAAAATGTTTGAGTCTAGGTTAGAATGAGAAACAGTTCAAAGCTGGGTGCGGTGGTGCACGCCTGTAATCCCAGCACTTGGGAGGCTGAGGAAAGAGAATCATGAGTTCAAAGCCAGCCTCAGCAACTTAGCGAGGACCTAAGCAACTCAGTGAGACCCTGTCTCTAAATAAAATACAAAAAATAGGGCTGAGGATGTGGCTCAGTGGTGGAGTGCCTCTGGGTTCAATCCCCAGTACCAAAAAAAAAAAAAAAAAAAAAAAAAAAAAAAAGAAAGAAACAGTTCAATTAGTGGTTATCTGGCTGTTGTGCATTGGCCCTAGCCATTGCTGTTGGTGATTGGCCTGCTTTGCCTGGGAATTCATTGCTGTTGGCTTTTTGCCTTCTTTGTCTGTAGGGGTACAAAAGGCTAAAATCATGTGTAATGGAGAATAATATAATAATGGAGAATAAAAGATGATTGCATGCTGACCTGTGTCAGAGATCTCCCTTACTTTCCTTTTTTTACCTACAGACATGAGCTAAAGGACAGGACAGAAGTAGAATTACAGAAGGAGAGCACCCCTCTGTAGGTCCCATTGTAAGTTTGAGGGTCTTAGAACTTTCTGGGAGGGCAGATTTCAGGGTGAAGGTGTAAAGGGAGCACATACCTCTTCTCTCATCTGCAGTGTGACCATCATCCTGCCTCTCTCTTAGGGATGAGATGACAGACAAAACCTATTGTTTACTCAGCACTTAGCTATACATGTGCAGCCTCACATGCTTTAGATTGTGATTATCACACAGCTCAACTTCACCACTGATGCCAATCCTCCCAATCTCCCCTTCTATTCACTAAGGTAAAAATGGACAAAGAGGATCTGACAGGTGAGATTGGTACTGCTTCAAGCAAGGGAGTTTGAGGAACAGGTCCATTTAGGCAGCACTTTCTATTTTGGGGAAATGTTTGTGCTGGAAATCTATGGAAAACACAAGGAGAAATGACTGGCATCTCAGGGAAGACAAAATCATCACCCAACCTATGTCAGTCCTGTGGGTAAATCTGCTATGAAATACACACTCTAGCAATATGATGAGCAAAACCCTGGACAAGCTTTTGAAAAATGAATGGCACCTATTTGTGAGAACTAGAGGTGAGAATTATCAGTTGCTTTTATGAATTGTCATGTTGTAAAGTACAGCTCAGGATCCACACTAAGAGCTATGATATTTATATGACCACTCTTGTCAATTTCTCCTTAGAGAAGACACTAGAAGTAAAGTGTTCTTTTATGGTAAAGAAACAAGAAGCCCCAGAGGTGCCTCTTTACAGACCCACAAGCTGTCATTGCTAGGAAACCCAAACAGCCCTGCAGAAGAATGTGTCTCCCTGATTGAGGTAGTGATAGAAGATTCAAGTCTAACTTTCCTGCTCAACAGCTTTGACTTTCCTTTATCATTTGTTGTTTATGTCTTAGTGACCTGAAAGTGATTTAGGTTCACATTTTTCTATTCATGGTAAAGACATGAAAAATTGAGTCTGGGAGAAAATATGAAAGTTAGATTCTTTTAGCCAGGCAGGATGGGATTTTACTGACCTAAATGTTCCTCAAGACAAAATCATATTCAAACCTTTTCAATGTGACAGAAATTGAAATGGTGTTTTTTTAGCAAGTGAAATATAAAGGACTAATAAACACAAATATTCTTCCTCCAAACTATTATGATTTTTTTTTCCTGGGTGTTTTGAATCCAGGAATGGGAAATTACCAGCATGTTCATTTGATGTTTTAAAATGTTCAATGTACTTCCAAACCTTATCTCATGGTCCTCTCATTTCCAAACTGATATAGTACAGGGTAAGGATATTTTTAATCAGTGAAATTATACTGGATTTAAAGACTACATGAGAAAATATGTATAATAGTTTATAGCAATGCGAGGTGCCCCTTTATGAAATGAGATTTGGAATATAACACCTCATTTCCTTCTAAAGATTTTAAAATTTATAATTACTACAAATATAGAAGTCACTCATATCAATAATAGTTCTATTTGTATTAAGATGACAGAACGAAAATTATAAATAACAAAAATATTAATTTAAAATTCATGGTTTTTCTGATACTATGTATACAAATAAGTAGTGCTTAAAATCTCTAGATGATGCATTGCATGTAAGTTGTGTCACTAGAACTCAATAAATTAAAATAAATGAAAAATTAAGAAGACTAGATATTCCCTATAAAATAATTGCCTAAATTTAGGAGAATGTAAATTAAAGAAGCAAATATTCTTGGAAGAAATTATTCTCATTGCACCGTGCAGAACACAGCAGTCCTCTGGGCTGAGTAGAACTGTTGGAGCTGACATCTCCTCTGCAGTTACCAGAAGCTGCACTAGTAGGCTCAAATTCTCTCCATCCACAACCTTTCTTGGACCTACTGACACACTAATTCTGCATCTGAGGACATACAGGCACTTACCCAGATGTCTGAGGCAGGGAGAACTCTGTGCAGATGAGAAGAGCACAAACCAATGTCAGTTTTTTAAAAAAAGATGTGTTTAAGTCCTCTCTCTGCAGGACTGTAATTTTAATGTCTGTAGAATAGTGACAAGATCCCACAGGAGAACACAGAACTGTGACTTCCCTAGTGGAATATATCCCCTGTCTCTTACTCAATTTTATGTTATTCCCTGTTGGATAACAGCAATATAGGGAAAACTGGGCTCCAAACTTTTCTCTGAGTTCCCTGGATACAACTGGAGAAGGATCTTGATTGGAATCATGTCCCCATCATGTGACAATTAGTTAAGCTCATTCTGATGTGAAAATCAAATTAGTCCAAGCCCATTCTAAAATTTACAATGCATCTACATTGGGGTGAGGGATTCCTGGCACCTCCATGGTCTCCTGGCTCCGAGAGTTGTTTTCCTACAGTGTGGCCCCACTTCCCTAGTTTGTTCTCACATGGAGCACCTTGTTTCTAGGTAGTTTTGGTTCAGTATGTCATCATTCTAATCTGGCAGTTTTTTAAGTTCAAGCTCTGAATAAAACAGTCAAATCAATCTGAAATGAAATGGAAAATATAAAAGGAGGCAGAGCTGAAGGTCTTGGGTTGAGGAGATCATAGACAGATTAAACATAGAGCTGAGGCACAGCCAAGCTCTGAGTCCACTCTAAGGAACCTTCACGATCAGCCCTCAAACACTTTTTCTGAGAGGAACCATAAAAATTAAAGCCAGTTTTGTGTGTACTTTATATGAAATTATTTAAAGCATTAAAGACAAAATGGAGCCCTGTGACCCAGAGTCAATCCAGAGTACAATCATTTCAAGCAGATCCAATGATGTTCCAGGTGTTGAAATCAGAAGATACTTTATCGCAACTATTATCAATATGTGAAGGGTTAATGCAGGTATGTTAACAAATGCAAATTCAGTTATTTCTAAAGTGAATTGGAAACTTGAACTAAATTTCAATAAATAAATTGAATACAATAACCTCTTCAGGCTACAATTTCATATGTTTGGTCCTTGGGATCCTTTGAAAACTGCAGAAGAAAGTTGAAAACAATTGCTAAAGCATGAGCCTTCCAAAGCCATGTGAGCAGGAGATATGAAATAGGAGAAGAAGCATCAATACTTAAACAAGCATTCCAGCATATGCTCAATTAGGCAAGACTCTCCTGGGGAGAAGAAGGCCCAGGGCTTCATCTGCTGTGAAGAGTTGATCTGCACATGCAGCCCAGTACAGGCCCAGGCACACCACTGCCTTTGGTGACCTGGGCTCTCCCCTACTCCCTGTCATGTCATGGCCCAGGGATCACCAAGATGCCTCATGGAAACCTGTCCCTCTCACTCCCTGCAAATCATCTGGTGTAAGCCATGGGAGAGTGTTGGCCAGTGTACCCCCAACTTTTTTCAGTTTGTTTCTTTGTGGAGACAGGGAGAGCTCTTTGGTGACATAGTGAGGTGTAGACCCATACCCTTGTTCTGTTGTGGACTTGCTGTATGTCTTTGGACAGGTGAGTTAAATCTATTTCTCTATCTTTCCCTGATTTTAAACAGAAAAATGATTATATCTCCAATTATCAGAATAAGGCACTAATACACTGATCCATGGGCTGTAGCTCCAACCAGTTAAATAAGAATCTCTGGGGAGTAGGTCTGAGACATTGGCTATATATAAGCTTTCAGGAAGATTCTCATGTGTAGTGACTAGTACAGAATAAATGTTAAAAGACTGAGATCTGGAATGGATCAGGATGTATTTGAATTCTGATTTTTATGAATTTATAGAGACTGAAAAAGATTTTTAACCTCTTAGAATCCATTGACTCATCTCTAAGATGGGGTTGATGCCATTACTTCCCAAGGCCATGATAATTAAATGAAGTCATAGATAGTAAGGTCTTGGGGCACAGTGAGTGATCCCTAAGCTAGAGAGAACTGGCCTTTCTGCTTTTGCTTTCCTGGTGGACAACCAACAGTAGCTTCATGCCTGTCAAAGATTTGGCACTTCAAAAAACATCTGCAATTGAACAAGTGAACCTGTTATTGTTGTAGACATAAACGTGATAATATCAGTTAATATGAATAAAATTATTTTCTGTCTTTTGTATGACTTTGAAAATTACATTTCCCATTTTTGCAAGTAGGAATATCCATGATAATGTTCTGGCCAATAAGACTTAGATGTAAGTCATGTCTCCTTGGTCTTTATCTCTTTCATTTGCAATTTTTTTTTAAAAAAGTATAATTGGCACATTATAATTATTCATGTAAGATTCATTATGATATATTCATTATGTACACATAACATAATTTGGTCAATTTAACTCCCAGTACTTTCAATTTTCTTTTCCTCCTCCTTCCCTCACCCCTTTTTCTACTCTGGCTTTCTCCCCCTCATTTTATTTTATTTTTTTTGCGGTGCTGGGGACTGAACCCAGGGTTTTGTGCTTGTGAGGCATGAGTTCTTACCAACTGAGCTATATCCCCAGTCCCCTTTCTCCCTTCTGATTGTGTGAGATCCTGTATTTTTTCCATTTTATAAATTTAAATCTTCCATTTATGAGAGCAAATATTTGACTTATAAATTTAACTGACATTCTCCAGTTCCATCATTTTCCTGCAAATGACATAATTTTGGTCTTCTTTATGGTTCTGTAAAATTTCATCATGTATACATACCAAACTTCCTTATCTGATCACCTGTTGATAAACACTTAGGCTGATTGAATATCTAGGCTATTGTTAATTACAGTGCTATGAAAATGGTTATGCATGTACTGCTATAGTATGCTGACTTTAGATCTTTTGGATGAATACCAGTAGGGATGCTGTGAGGTCAGGTTGTAATTCCATTCTAAGGCTTTTGAGAAACTATTATATAGATTGTACTAATTGACTTTCCAACCAACAGTGTAAAATGTTCTCTTTTATCTGCATCTTTGTCAAAATTGATTATTTATTACGTATATTATTTGTTTGACATTGTCATTGGAGATGAAATCTAAGTGAAGATTTGATTTGAATTTCCCTGAGTTCTGAAGAAGGTGAACTTTTACATATTTATGGACCATTTGTATTTCTTCTTATTAAAAATGTTTTAGGAATGCCTATTTATTTCATTGTCTCATTTATCAATTGGATTATTTGTGGGGCGTTCTATTAATTATTTTTAGCTCTTCAAATATTCTGGGTATTATCTGCTGGGAGAGTTACTAGATTTTTTTCTCCCAATCTCTAGGTTGTTCTTCCAGTCTTCATTGTTCTTTATTGCTGTGCAGAAACTTTTTAACTTGAAGTCATTCCATCACTTATGCTCAGTTTTATTTTTGAGCCCTACCAATCTTTCTAAGGAAGTTGGTGCCTGTGCCATCTTTTGGAGTGTTGATCCTGTTGGGAGCAGTGATGGAGGATGGGAGAGCAGTTGCTGAGATTAGGGGTCTCTGATGCCCTCATGGTGGTGGCATGTTTGTTTCCTGGGATTGTTTCTGTGCAAGGGCACAGGATGCCTAGCTACTACAGCAAAGCCCTGCACGGGGAGGCTTTTTGCAAGAGCCCTCTCAGTTCTAACCTAGATCTCAGGCATATAGTTCCTGGAAATAAAGGAATTCTTATGCTAGACAATCATAATGTTTCACGAGCTCCAATTCTCTGGTTCCTGCCCACCTTACAGTAACTTTAAACAATGGACTTTTTTAAGAGCTACACAAAGTTCCTAACATTGCACTTTGCAACTGTGGATTGCAACTAAGGAAAAGCTACATAGGTTGTCCTTGTTTCTGTAACTTTCCTGAATTCAAAGAATTATGATTGCATAGTTTTTAACCTGATATTGAGACATACATAATTAAAGATTGCTGGTGTAATTCTTTAGACCTGCATCACCATCAGAAAGCAGGCTCCACCTGATTCCAGTTTAAACTTCAAGATCTGTGTCTGTAAATTCTTTATTTTCCAATCCCCCTTCACCCCTCACCAGACCCTAGAGTTGCCCACTGATTGTGACATGATTCTACAATTTTTCTAGCAGCTGCAGTGTTAATGGTTTAATTCCTAGGCCGTTGATCCACTTTAAGTTTATTTTTTGCATGCAGTGTGAGAAATAGGGATCAAGTTTAACTCTTCTACATATGGACATCCAGTTTTTTCAGTACCATTTGTTAAAAAGGCTCTTTACTCCAGTGTGTTTTTTGGCATCTCCACCCAAAATCAAATGATTGTGAGCAGTTGCATTTCTCTCTGTGACTTCTACTCTGTTGCATTTGTCTTCATGTTTGTTTTGATGCTAGTGCCATGATGTTTTTCTTACTAGAACTCTGTAGTATAATTTGAGATCAGGCATTGTGATGACTGCAGCACTGTGTTCATTTCTCTACTGCTTTAGATATTCTAGGTCTTTTATTCTTCCATGTGAATTTTAGGACTGTTTTCTTTAGGTCTTTGAAGAATGTCACTGGTATTTTAATGGTTTCCCATTGAATCTGCATATTGCTTCTTGTAATATGGCCATTTTACCAATGTTAATTCTGGTTATCCAAGAACACTGAGGTTAATTCCATCTTTTAATGTCTTCTTCTATCTTCAGTATTCTATAAATTTGTAGAGATTTTTCACCTCTTTGGTCAGATTTATTCTCAGAAGATTTTGGAGACTTTTGTGAGTGGAGTTGTTTTCCTGATTTTTTTTTTCAGTGTATTCATTATTGCTACAAGAAAAGCTATGGATTTTTTTACATGTTGATCTTGTATCCTGCTACTTGGTTCAATTTATCACTTCCAGATGTCGCCTGGTGGATAATTTTTGTTCTTCAATTTGTAGGATCATATAATCTGCAATGATAATTTGACTTCTTCTCTACTAATATCTCTTTTCTTTCCTTCTCTTGTCTAGTTACTCCTGCTAAAATTTCATGTTCTATATCAAATAAAATTGGTGAGATTAGACATCCTTGTTTGACTCCTAATTTGGAGGAAATGATTTTAATTTTCCCTGCTTCATATGATATTGTCTTTAGGTTTGTTTTATGTGTTCTTTTTGATGTTGGCATAAGTTCCTATTAAGCCTAGCTTTTTCAGGGTTTTATTATGAATTGCCAGTAAAATTTTCAAAGTCTTATTCTGCATATATTGAGGTAACCAAGTGATTTTGTTTTAAATTCTACTTATAAGTTAAATTATATATATTTGCTTGCATATTTTGAACCATCAATGACCCCAGGAATGAAACCAATTTAATCATGATCTACAGTCGTCTTAATGTGCATTTGAATGTGATTTGCTAATATTTTATCAAGGATTTTTGCAACTGTGTTCTCAGGTGAGTGGGTCTGTAGTTTTCTTTTGTTGACGTGAAGTTACCTGGTTTTGGTATCAGTGTAATACCAGCTCCAAAAATAAATTTTGAAGCATTTCTCTTCCCTCTCTTTTTCATGGAGTAATTTGAGAAGCAATGTTATTCGTTGTTTCTTAAAGATGTGGTAGAAGCCAGGCATGGTGGTGCATGCCTGTAATCCCAGCACTTGAGAGGCTGAGGCAGGAGGATCAAAAATTCAAAGCCAGCCTCAGCAACTTAGTGAAGTCCTAAGCAACTCAGTGATACCCTGTCTTTAAATAAAATACAAAATAGGGCTGGGGATGTGGCTCAGTGGTGGAGTACCCCTGAGTTAAATCCCCCAGTCCAAAAAGAAAAAAAAAGACGTGGTAGAATTCAGCTGAGGTCACATTTGGTCCTGGGCTTTTCTCTTTTAGGGGGTTATTTAAACCTTTTTTTAGCTAGGCCCAGTGGTGAACACCTGAAATTTCAGTGGTTCAGGAGGCTGAGGCAGGAGGATCACTGATTCAAAGTCAACCTCAGCAACTTGGAAACGCCCTGAACAAGTTAGCAAGACCCTGTCTGAAAATAAAATGCAAGAAGAACTGGGGAGGGGTCAGGGTGGTCACTCAGTGGTAGACTGCTTGCCTTTATGTGTCAGGCACTGGGTTCAATCCTCAGCACCAAATAAAAAATAAATACTAATTTTGTAAAAAGAGTCTGAGGAATTGCTTGAAAAAGGTGGGAACATGGAGTTTGGCACAGTGCTTAAACATCCCTGGGTTCAATCCTGGGTACCAAAAATGTATGTCTGTTAGTGTGCTATAATTTTCTTAGTAGTATGTACATTGTGGCATATTAATATATCTTCAGGGCATCATTTGATCTAATTCCTCAGTGCATCACTTTTCCCTCTCCTTCTCCTTCCCCATGAATCTCTACTCCACTGTACAGCCTCATTTTTTTTGTGAGATTTCCCTACATATTTTTTTTAATTTCATTTTTTTCCAGCTTTCATGTATAAGAGAAAACACTTGACTCTTGACTTTCTGAGTCTGGCTTATTTCACTTAGAATTATGTTTTCCAGTTTTGTTCATTTCTCATAAATGGCATAATTTCATTCTTCTTTATGATTGACTAGAATGAATAAACCTCTTAAGAGATGTGGAGATGCTGTTTCCCAGGAGTACCACCTGCAAGCACACAGGAACTCCCATGTACAGGCCCAGTTTGCTATTGTGTGAACCAGGGAATAGAGACTCAGGGAGGAGAAGGTCTTATCTGAAGCACGCAGAGCCCTCCTATCTATGACTTTGACTGCTTGCACAGCCCCCATTCAGCATGGCCAACTCTAGAAAGATGTTCATTGTCCATTTTGAGTACTGACCTGCCTCTGTGACTGAGTTGTCCATGACAGTTTTGTACCTGAAAGAAGGGAGTTAGCCTGAAGGTGAAACCTCAACATCCTCCAGATGTTAGCCATAGGACTCAGCTCCTTCCCTTGTTCAGACTAAGGGAGATGAGGGGTCTCTTTGGGGAATTTTTTTGAAATGCAATAGTTCCATTCATGTGACTCTACCCGGATGACATAATAACCTCCATGGCCTCAATTCCTATCATCAGCTTGGGGGCTTATGATTTCCACATACTAGATTTCAAAGTAAAAAAATATTCAGCCATGGTAAAAATTGATGCCCTTTCTTTGCTAAGGGTATCAGGTAACTTATTATTCCTAGACCTCAGTGCATCTCCCTCTTGACTTTCTGCATCCTTGAAGATGTTTGCAGCATCAAGTGATCCTCTGGAGATAGTTGGTCTTGTTATCTGATGAGATAGCTGCCCTGGGGTTTAGGACTGAGTGTGACAGACGAGAGATTATCAGCTCACACCTGCAGGGACTTTAGACCTTGACAACTGGGTAATTAAGGTTGATCCCCCAGGGGATTGTGGAGATGGTCACCAAAATAGGTGAGTGGATCAACCTTACCCCTATTCTCAAAAACTAGTCAGAATGGCACACAAAGATGGAAGTCACATATTTAGACCATGTGGGAGATGTAGAAGAATGTTGGCCCTGGATGAAATGCTTTGGTTCTGTCCAAGGTCACTCTAAGTCACTGAGACATTCAAATCTCTATTCACCCAAGGATCTAGGACTGGTCATTTTTACCCCATATGTGTACAACCAAGCTTCTGAAAGCAGTATCTGGAAGTATTGCCAAATCCTCTCTATGTTCTGGGTATTAAACTGTCAAAGAATACTACCCAAATAACCCTATTGATAGGAGCATCTGTGTACTCAGCAGACTTGACACTTAGATACAGAAGTTCCTTTTGCCCTTGAGGCCTCCAGTCTAATGGAGGAAGCACATAACCCATGTGTCCTTTGCTATGCTGACAGTAGATTATGTTAATGGATCCTGGCACCCCTTATTGCTGAATGCTGAGCAGCACTCTTACCCCACAAATAGCATTGCTACTTTAGGAGTAAAATGTACATACATTGGACACAAGATCCTGGGAATCATGAAGGTTAAGGAGGAATCATTTAGGCTCAGAATAGCCTGACTCATGCTGGGGTGGTAAGTCTCACCTATTTTTCAGGCTTGATATTTTTCTCATTGATTTAATTCTATGTTTTGAATCTGTAAGTTGCTTTGTGGTTCAAAGCTGAGCCCATGTTAAAAGTCCACAGAAGTCTCACCTCTACCCTGTCCCTTCTATTCTCCTCCCACTACCGCTTGTATCTGTTTTAATTTGCTTGATTATCCTTTTACTCTTTCTTGTTCTGATAGGTGACAAGAATGATGACATATCATTTCCTTTCTCACCCAAAATGTGGTTCTGCTGTATGTCTTGTCTGTCCTTTGCTTTTTTACTCAATAAAACAACCTGGAAATCACTCCATATCTGCAAAGTTCTTTATTTTCAATAATGGGGATAGGCCACAGTTTATTGGTACTGATTCACATGATAGTAATTAGGGTTATTACTGATCTTCATTTTTTAACAATAATGGTGTAGAAAATGTATCTGGCTCTCTAGCTTATAATCTTGCAAGGGTATATTCAGGGTCCATTTCCACAAGGAATATTTTTTGAACGATGGCTAAATATGTCTTTGATTCTAAATGAAAAGTCCAAATTTCCTGGGTGTTGCACCATTTTACTCTCTCTCTCTCTCTCTCTCTCTCTCTCTCTCTCTCTCTCAGCAGGTATAAGAGCTCATGTTTTGCTGCAGAATCCCCTGTGGACAGTGGTGAAATTTTGAAATTTTCATGCATAAACACAATGTACTTGTCATTTCTTCTGTCCTTTTCTGAGGGAATCTTTTTCCTTTTTCTGTATGTTTTTACTTTTCCATGTGATTGACACCATGCCATGGTTAGAAAAGGAAAGAGCAGTGCCCTACTGAAGGAATCTGTGGTCTGGTCAGAGAGAGATGCTGAAACAAATCATTTCTTTCCAATGTGATGATCACCAAGAGCACAGAGACTTTTGGTAGTGTGAGTCTTTCAATGAATTGGTCTATTTAATCCACATCCTCAAATTTATTTTGAGAGTTGTACATAGTTTTTATTACTATTTTACTGTTCAGGTATTACTAATGATAACATCTCTCACTTTTGGGTTAGAAGTTTATCAATTTATTGACTTTTAGAAAGAACCAGACTCTGTGAGCCCTAGAAGAAATACACCCTGGAATATACCCAATATGAAAAATAATTGCCTGAGGAAGTAACAACTATGTACAATCATGCAGGATTCTATAATAACTAAAAGATCATGTGAGGTCACATTGGGGATGGCAATAGAAGAGAATGAGAAGTGAAGACTCAAGCACATATAAAAGACCCATGGGAAAACAAAGGAACACAGGGTCTGATGTGTGGGTTTATGTCTGAACTTTGCTAAGCAGGAACTTCTTGGGCTGAGGGTAATGGCCTGGGGGACACTTAGCAGGCAGATGGTACAAATGGAGAAGCCCCTCAAAAACTTGTACAAGTAAAATAGTGATTTACATTTGATATCGTCCCAAGAATCTGGAGACACAAAAACATTTTTAGTTATGAACCCTATAATTATCAGCATCAGTAGGTGAATTAGGATCAAGAGACCAATGATCACTTCAGTGAACTTGAGTCTGTGTTGCAGAAGAGAAAGAGAAAAAGGATGGTGTTGGCTGAGATCCCAAGGCCAACATCAGAGAAAAATGCATTTCTTATGCTAATAAAACGATATAGTTTGTTCATGTTTTTCATCTTTTGAGCAAGAAATTGCATAGTCTATATCTTAGAAGAAAATGAAGGAACATTCAACATCCCTCATTTTAAGAGAAATGCAAATCAAAACCACCTTAAGATTTCATCTTACCCCAATTAGAATGTATTTTATTAACAATACAGGCAACAACAGGTGTTGGCGAGGATGTGGGGAAAAGGGTACACTCATACATTGCTGCTGGGAGTGCAAGTTGGTGCAGCCACCCTGGAAAGCAGTGTGGAGATTCCCTAGAAAACTTGGAATGGATCCACCATTTGACCCAGCTATCCCACTGCTTGGCCTATACCCAAAGGACTTAAAACCAGATTACTACAGTGATGCAGCCACATCAATGTTCATAGCTGCCCAATTCACAATAGCTAGATTGTGGAACCCATGTAGATGCCCTTCAATAGATGAATGGATAAAGAAAGTGTGGTATATATATACAATGGAATATTATTCAGCCATAAAGAAGAATAAAATTATGACATTTGGAGGTAAATGGATGATGCTGGAGAGTGTTATGCTAAGTGAGATTAGCCAATCCCAAAAATCCAAAGGCTGAATGGTCTCTCTGATAAATGAATTATGATGCATAATGCAGGGTGTAAGGGTGGCAAGAATGGAGGAAGGGCAGATACCATGGAGAAAAGGGAGGCATGGTGTCACGGTGGAGGGGTAAGAATAATAACAGAATGTGTGACAGACATCATTGCCCTGTGTTCATGTATGAATGCATGGATGGTGTGACTCTACTTTGTGTACAACCAGAGAAACAATAGCTGTACTCCATTTGTGTTCAATGAATAAGTAAGTAAATAAATAAGCAAATAAATAAATAAATAAATAAAATTAATTAATTAACTCCTAAAATAAGAAAAAGAAAATGAAGGAAAAGTATTTCAAATAGTATCACCTTCATCAATCTCAGCCTATACTGTTACCATCAGGAAATGTGTGGATTCTCCTCAACACACTCTTTTCCCACACACATATCTTTCTGACACCATTCAGGTACCATTTTCTTATTATTATCAAATCATGTTTGGATTATGTAACAATTGTGGGACTGCCACTGTATATCAGCTTTACTGTCCATTCAGAACTACTATATATTATTGAAAATTGTTCTTGATTTTAATCTCATCTTGAGGTTTTCTGGGGTAATGTCTTACTTGATTTTCATCCTTATAATCTTGATTAATTATGAGGCAGGTATTGAAAACTCTACAATTTTTGGTGAATTCAAATGTGAGGATTGCATAATCGGAGTGAATTCCAACCCTCTCAATAAGTGAATATCAATGAGGTATAACAGAGGTATATAATTTCACTGTTGTCTTTATTCTGGTTTATTTCTGCAGCGAATCTTATTAATACGTCAACTGAGCCAATAGTGAGCCATTCAATAGAAGTATGCACTCTATGACACATTGAATTTGCATCAGTGATCTTCTATTGAGTTCAAGTGTGATCTCATCCATAAAATGTGGACTGTCATATTACCTATATTCTATAACTATAATGTGTGAAAGAAGATGAAGTCCCAAATATGAAAGTGTTTCTGACATATATTGGCCTCTGTAGAAATTTTGTCCATTATGTTTTAATTATACAGTTCCTCATACATGTGACTTGGGAGATTTATTGCAGCATTTTTAATAATGACTACCTCTATGTTTCCCTGGCCCTCCCCCTGATTGTGAATTATCCTTTGCTTATGAGTGAAAGCATATGGCCCTTAGTATTCTTGCATTTGGTGCTTATTTCACTTAGCATGATATTCTACAACTTCATCCATTTACCAACAAATGCCACAATTTCATTCTTCTTTGAAGTTGAGTAATGTTTCATCATATATATACATGTATATAGAGAGATTACATTTTCTTTATTCATCCATTTGTTGAAGGACACCTACGTTGATTCCATAGATGTAGCTATTGTGAGTTGAGCTGCTATAAACATTTATGTGACTATGTCATTGTAGTATGCTGATTTTAAGTCCTTTGGTTATAAACTAAGGAATCAGATAGCTGGGTAAAATGGCAGTTCCATTCCAAGTTTTCTGAGGAATCTTCATTAGGTAGAAGGGAGTGAAGAGAGGGGAAGGGACATGGGGGTATGAATGATAGTAGAGTGAAGCAGATATTATTACCTCATGTACATATATAACTGCATGACCATTGTGAGCCTACAACATGTGCAATCAGAAAAATGAGACATTTATGTCTTTTATGTATGATTTATTAGCCTATAAATGATTCTGTCATGTAAAACTTATTAGAACAAATAAAAAATTAAAAATACTGCATTTTTTGTTGCCAAAAATGTCTCTATAATGTTAGAGCATTTTATCAGCATATGTAGAAAGCTTTGGTGGTATCTTAGGACTGTCTTGAATCCCCAATGTAACCATCCATTTTATACACCTGTTATCATCATGACCAAAATAACTATCCTAACTGATCCAAGTCCAGTTATCAGGTATTAGTAGGAACATATTTAGATTACTTTTCTCCTCAGTCATCCAGCATTAGGTTGATAATTATGTCTCCATAAAGATGGATTAAGCATCATTTATCACAATATTTTAATTAATTAAAAAGCATTTCACCAAATTCTGAAAGATGGACCTCTGAAAGAGTCCTCTATTTCATCTCCAGATAGTAAGCAATATACTTCCCCAGTTCAAAGGCCCAAGCATAAACTTGATACAGAACATTTTATGTTCATCTATGAATGAGATATTTCCTATACAAGATATTTTTGTGCTTTAATTAAAGTGTCTGAAAGAGTAGGTGTGTATTTAAAATCATTTCTAGTCATATATAAAAAATATCAGTCATCAGAAAATGATGTTTGTGAACCTAAATCATTTCATGACTTTTAGAACATGTAGATCTATAAGGAAAGATACTAATAGAAAACAGAAAAGGTAAATATTCATGAACTTGGGATGCCATTTAAAAATATGAAGTGATGTAGAAATTTGGCTAAAGTACTAAACTGTCGAATATGGCTTCTTTTAATTTTTAATTAGAACCTAGTATGGGTACTTGGATATGGGGCCCAGCATTATAGTTCTATATTTGTATGCAGTGTGTAACAATCAAATCAGGTCAATTTCCATCTTCTTAAATGTTATCATTTTTATGTTGGAAGCCTGCAGACTCTTCTCTGGTTATTTTGAATTGTATAAGTAAATAATTTAGGCTGAAACAACTACATTGTGCTAAAACCCTAAGGGGTACTTTCCCTTCTTTGGCACTCTTCACCCACAATCTATCTCATTCCCTTTCTTCTCATAGATCTAGGAAGCCTTTCTGTTTGGGGATCCTGTGATCAACTTTTTCATCTTCAATCAATGCATGAGTGCCAACATGCAGTATTTGGGGAGAATAAAAACTACCACCACCAGGAAAAGACAATCATTTCCCCAATTAATGATCAGGTAAAATGACAAAATTTTCTTCATTGACTCATTCTGTATTTTGTTCTTGTCTTCCATGATCAATCTAGAAAACATAATAGGAAGATATAAATCAAAATTCCATATATGTCCAAGCTTTTATGGGTCACAGTTGATCGCTAGGACACAGTTCTCTCATTTTGTGACATGTACGTACATATAAATGGTACATGCCATACTTATAAATTTATTTCACATGAGTCAAAATTTTATATGGATATTCTAATAATAAAAGTAGATCCATATTAGCATGGGATAAAAACATAAAGATTGTGTTAGGCTGGGCACAGTGGTACAGGGATGTAATCCCAGCAACTCAGGAGCCTGAGGCAGGAAGATTGAATTTATGGACAGCTTCATTAACTTAGTAAGTCCATAAGCAATTTTGCTAGACACTGTCTCAAAATAAAAAAAAAAAAAAAAAATACAAAGAGCTGGGGATGTGGCTCAGTGGTTAAGTGCCCCCGGGTTGTATAAACAAGGCAGGAGTGGACAAGCTAGATGTGATTATGGGACCAGGCTCCACTCAGAATGGGGGATAAATTTGAAAGCCCAGACTTCCCAAAGGTTCCTGAGCTGGGAATGAGACCTGGCAGCAGAGGCCAGATTTCTGACCCTACCCTCTCCCTGCCAGCTCATTACCCAAGCGAGATTGCCCCCAAACTGTCACTGTCACCAGTATCAATATCTCCAATGCCCTAATGTCTGTTATTAAGGAACCACTGAAATCACCTCACAACCATCTTTACCTTCTAACCTTCATGACTAAGATGAACACCATGGCCACTACCACCTTCACCATCATCACCAATAGCTTCTCCATCCCATTATCACAAGTGAACCCCTTAGATCCATTGGGAACCCTGCAGTCAAGTCCCAGGTTGATCCCAGAGAGGTTTTTAACCACTGAGTCACATCCACAATCCTTATCTGTTTTTTTTTTTTATTTTGAGACAATTGTTGCCAAAAACTCAATCCTTGTCTCTGATGCCAATCCAACAATAAAGACAGTTTTGAGAAAAAGGAAAAAGTTTTATTGTTTTGCTAGCAAAGGAGAAATGCAGGGAACTTCTGTCCCAAAAGCTGATTCTTCCTCTCAGCAGGAACAGAGGGCTTTAACAGAGGTGATTTAAAGGCTACATTCAACCTGTTTTCTGTCTAGAGTTGTAATTCACTTGTTAATTTGGGAGACAATAATTTCTGAAATCTTCTGGTGCCATCCCACCATCTGGATTGCTTTATTCCTATGGTGGGTTTATACTGAGGTACAGATAACTCTGCCTAGGATAGGGAAGAAAGTTAATCCTTTTTTCACTGAGATTAGGGAGGGGGAGAGGTTGAGGGGGGTGGGGAGAGGAAGAGAAAGAAAATAAGTTACACTAGCAGAGCAGCAAAGGCTATATTCAAAGCATAAAGTGGACCACTGTTGCAAAGTTCCCTAGGGTCTCACTAAATTGGTAAAGCTGACCTTGAACATGGCCTCAGCCTCCTGAGCCACTGCGATTACAGGAATGTGACACAATGCCAGACTGGGTTGTGAAACTTTTGAGACCCAAACTCTGAAGCCCTTGGAAACTTGGCCTGAAAGGGCTTTTCCTGGATAGCTGTGTCTCAGGCCTGAAAATCAGGGGTGAAGCCTGGGCTGCAGACACAGGGAGTGGTCATTGACACAGGTGAGTTGAGGCCAGGGAGTCCATGCCACCTTGGGAAGAGTTGAAAATGGGACAACATGCAAGACCTAGGGAACATCAGAGGAGACGTGATGCCAGAAACCTAGATAAATGACTCACAAGGACACATGGGTCTCCTGGAATGTCATTTAAGTCCCCTGTATGGTGGCAAAGCACATGTGTTGGCCCAGATTGTGAATCCCCAAAGACCACCAGGGAGCTGTCTCCAATGCAAAAGCAAGAGCAACTTTATTGCAAGCTCGAGCTGTTATACTTCCCAAAAAGATTTTCCAGTGCCATCAGGAGAGAGTCAGCCTCACCCTAATCCCCCTCCCTATAGCCCAACCCTAATCCCTCCTGCACCCTTAGCCTGCCCTAATCCCTTCCTGCACCCTATAAAAGTTGGCAACAACAGATGCACATTTTCCCAGCACCCCACTTTTAGGAGTAAGGGCAATTGTCGCTGGCCAGCTGAAATAAAGTCTACTTTGACTTTATGTGATCAGCTTGAATGATTTTATTTTCTCTGGGTACAACAGAGCTGGAACTCTCAGCATTCACTGATGCAGCAGGTAATGGCTCAGAGCCCCGAGTCTCAATTCAGTGGGATTTTTATGAGCTGATCTTTCAACATACATGTTTGGCATGCTTCCATTGGCTTAGGGTACCCAGGTCTTAACATATTAATACATATGGTTTGGAATGTTGGACTGACTTGTCAGCTCTCGATTGGTTGTTTGCAAAGGCCAGTCCTAATCTTGATCTATGTAGTATGCTCTTGCTCTAGTGGCCTTCCTGGAATTGGCTATCTGAGCTCCAGAAAAAAGAAATCTAGGCCTGAAATCTTTTACACCCTAAATGCATCCTGTCATGACCACGGTTCAGCACCCTTTTCACATGAAGAGGATAGTTGAGTCACAGTCTAAGGCATCCTCCCTTCAAAAGTGGGAAAGCACCTCTGGGTGGTGGGCTTGTGTGGATGGCCACAGGCAGGACTACTGCATCATGGGTGTGTTGAGGGATGAAGCCATCTGCCTTTGAATCAGATGTGGAGCTGGGTATTAAATCTCTTATATTCCTGATGAAGTCCTACACTGAGCTGCAGCCCAACCACCTTCCCTGAGGGGGCCCACCTTCTCCTGCCCCTGTTTAGCCCAAAGAGCAGTGCTGCCCAGAGGCCATGAAGCAAATATATCCCCATGGACAGCCAGATGTGTGGGCTGCCCATAACAAGAGACAGTTGTCAGAGTCACAGGGCAGCACTGATAAAACAGGCAGGCATCTCCTGGAGGTGTGAAGGTGGCAGGAGGCCCAGATGGGGGTGCAAATATCTCAGGTGCAGACACTGAGATGCTGGTTCTGGGCAGGGCCTGTTATACTTCCCAAAAAGATTCTCCAGTGCCATCATAAGACAGTCAGCCCCACCCTAATTCCCCTCCCTATAACCCCACCCTAATGCCTTCCTGCACCCTATAAAAGTTCACAGTGGAAGAACTACCATGTGAATTCCCCAGCACCCCGCTTTTAGGAGTAAGAGCAATCGTCACTGGGCGGCTAAAATAAAGGCTTCTTTTGGCTTTATGTGATTGGCTTGGATGATTTTATTTTCTTTGGGTACATTTGGAGGCCCCAGCAAGATCTGATTTCTCCAAGCCCTCATGCCTAATTTGGCCTCCTGTGATGGTTTCCTGGGACCCCCCAACCCTGAGTAGAGGGGAGTTCCTGAGAGATGTGCCTCAGTCTCACTCTTGGGGGGACCCCAGCCCATCTTCAGGACGCCCTTCTGGATGAAGCTACCTGGTATCCTGTATCAGTGAGTCAACTTTCTGTATCTGGGGGACTTGGTCTGGATGCAGCTGCTTACACCAGTCCCAGGTCAGGGCGAGATGTCACTCCTGACTCCTGGTAGGCCTCTTTGTGAGGCCTAGTCTGGTGAGCCCCCTCATGGGTTCAATCTGGTGGGCCCCCCAGTGGGGTTGAGTCTGGTGGGCTCCTTGTGGGCCCAGTCTGGTAGGCTGTATGGGGCCTAATCTGATCGGCCGATATCTGTTTGTCTGTATTTGTTTTGTTAGTCTAGTCTGGGCCGTGTGGGTGGCTGATGCATAGACACTGTCTGGGGCTGGGTCTGCTCAGCCCCAGCATGGGTGGCTGATTGGTAGCCGCCATCCTGAGTGGACGGTGGGTCTGCTCAGCTGCCACATGGCTGACTGCCAGCATGGCCGCCGCTTGGCTTCCAGCATAACCTCCACATGGGATTGATTTGCTCAGCTGCTGCGTGGCTGGTTGATGGGTAGCCACCATCCAGGGCCAGTTTGCTCGGCCTCTGTGTGGGCCCCAGTCCAATAGGCCTCCCCATGGGGCCTAACCTGGTAGGCCTCCCTGTGGGGCCTACTCTGGTCATTGTTGTTTGTCTGTATTTGTCATGTTATTCTGGTTCATGGCCATGTGTGTTTT